>JAINRI010000206.1:0-38501 GCA_025413485.1 Ficus microcarpa | reverse complement strand
AATATTGTTTTTGGTTAGTAACATATCTTAGGGAACAAGATTTGCCTTTTATCCATTTGTTTTTATCTTTAAGTACTACTTTGCATTATATGCCGAGTTAAATAATCGGACATGATAAATACCATCAACCCAAAATATTGCGTATAGATGTTAAGTAACGGGAAAAAAAAAAGATGAAAATGGAGTGTAAATTTCAAGAATTTGCGGAGACGAATTTTTTTTCCCCCCCTTCCTTTGCCATATGTCTATTCAATATCATACTTTGAGTGAAATTATCTCATATGGTGGTGAGCTCCACACGAACCTAAAAACTGAGACAACTTACATAAGATAACTGATTAACTCTGGTGGATTGAGAAGCTCTTTCTATACGTTTGTCAAGATGATATATATATATATATATATATATATATTAACTTGTTGCCAAGGCGAGACTTGACAGTTGATGTTTGAGTCTTTACGGTAGAGTCCCAGCATTGCATGATTTTCCACAGCGCCTGTTCATTTTTCATGAAACGAAAAAGATAAAAGAAAATAGTGATGATTTTTCTTTTTATCTAATCATGTATTTAGTTACAAAATCAGTGATGATAATTTAAATCGATACACCCTTATTTGGTATTTATTTCTTATTATAGAAAATATATGTTAAATTTATTCATATACCCTCAATAAATTCTTTTTTTATGATCAAATAATTATTAAGTTATGTGAAATTATATTTTAGTAATTACATTAATAAGATAATTGCTTTCAATTTAGTAAACACAAAAAATGTAATTGAGTCAATTTCAAAATAATAATAATAATAACAATAATTGAGTCATAATTTTTCATTGCATCATATTAAAAAGGAATTGATGATCCTTATTTTTATTTTTTTCATTAAATTTTTTTTAATTACATTCTTTTTTCCTCCCCCACCCAAAGTTCGTTATAGCAACACACTCTCGGTAATAGAGTAAGCATGATTTTTCCACCTATTTACAAGTCAAACCTAATTTATCTTTGTCTCCGTTATGAGCTATAACATGTCTTATATTATGAGCTTTAAAAAAAATTATGAATTCCACCTTAATTATATTTGTGTAAACATGCCCCCTTTATATCCAAATACTGCATGATTTTCCAGAGTCAGCTATATGAGCAACTACTCAACTCTAAGTAACATAGTTGCATGATTTTTCATACAGCCATGAATTTCTTGTCGTCCTACACAAAAGCATATATTGGGGGGAAAAAAAACAAAAAACAAAAACAAAAGATGCACTACATTCAAAAAAAAAAAAAATATAGATCACTCATTCATGAGTTACGTTTTTGTCTTTGCCCATTTTTATAACGTGATGAGCAAGCACATTTTAACTCCCCGAAAATCCAAGAAAAGCTACACGACCTGCATAAATTAGAAAATTAATTTGTTAATGTCTCTAAATCTCAGATGACCTTAAGAACTTGTTTGGTAAAAAAGCAAAAAAAAAAAAAAAAAAAAAAAGAGGAAGAGATGTGAGGAGATTAGTAGAAAAGATTTCAATACACATATGTCTGGCAAGAGAAGAAAAGATGAGTAAATAAATTGAGGAAGGAATTTTAAATTCTTTAAAGAACTTTTATTTTAACATCTCTTATAAAATGATGGGGGAAAAAAGAATTCAAACGGAAGCAAATTAAATAAGATAAAAGTCATCTTTCATGCACTTCATTTTTCCGGTCCGCATAATATAGCTTTCATTTAATTCTTAGATGTGAACCTAATTTTTCATTTCAGTTTTTTTTTTTTTTTTTTCAAAAAAATTAATAAAATTTATAATTAATTTTAAACAACCAATAAATTTAACTTAAATATTTTATCTATTTCAAAATATACCAATAGTCTTTCCTATTCCACTTCAAATGTTATGCGTCTTCCAGTAATATATATATATATATATATATATATATATATATTATGCGTCGCAGGAGAAAGTCACAAATGAGGACGTAGAACTTTGTCATTTTTTACATTTAAATAACAAAAAGAAATTTAAAGTATTTGCGGTTTTGTTATTTGCCATTATCCACGTCTTTATTGACTAACATCAGTCTTTTGTTCCTTTTTTTTTTTTTTTTTTTTTTTCACAAAAGCAAAGGAAAAAAGGGGTTGTAAAGCCTTATATATATATATATATATATTATTAATAGATTTTATTTTTAAATTATTAAAATATAATTGAACAGTTAAAATATTATTTATGTATAATAATTATAATATATATTATCTTATATTAGTATAGATTAATAAAATAAAAAATAATAATAAAAAAGAAATTATTAGGAAAAAAAAACTAACATCATTTACAGTTGATAGCGTTCGGAAGCACAGATCTGTTTGGGTGGGTGGGTGGGTGGGGGGGGAGGGGACGGGTGGGTTCATCACTAGCATCGAGGAGGGGCCTGTTCATCGACATTGGGGTGGGAAGGGGGCAAATTTGGTTGGGAGAGGGGGGTCTGTCATTGGCGTCGCTGGGGTGCGCTCATCATCGGCGTCAGGGATGGCGGCGCCTACCATTGGCCAAAGGTTGATTTTTTTAAATTTCTTTTTTTTTTTATTTTTTAGTTTATTAATCTATAATAATACAAGTTAAGGCGCATTATAATTATCATATACAAATAATATTTCGGTCATTCAATTATATTTTAATGATTTAAAATGAAGGGTTTATAATTTAGGTTATACCACGCACTTTTCCGGAGAAAAAGTGAAGATTCTAGCAGCAACACAAAAAAAAAAAAATTTTTAAAAAAAGGCGAGAATTTTTAAGCGTTGCGATTCTTTCTACGTCTATTATTAGTGACATGATTGCAACAGGACATATACTACACTTTTCCCTTGGCTTTCTTTCTCCATTTTGCTAAAACCTTATATCAAATATATTTATCCAAATTAATGTGAATGTGATGTCTATTTAATTGTTTTTTTTTTTTTTGGTGAATAATGTCTATTTAATTGTTGTGTCAAATATATACACACACACAAATTGATATCTATTGTTAATGTGAATTGAATTCCCCTCATTTTGGAAATTATATCAAATCTTTTTTCGCTGGAAATTATCAAAGGGTATAGATCCAACTTCCAAGTGATAAGCTGAAATAATTGTAAAGGAAAATGTTGGAAGTTGGACACAGCTTTTTATAATATGATATTAAAGATGAAATGTAAATGTAAACACAAGTATAGAACCATATGTTATAGATGAAGAAACATACGTACTCTACCACTACAATTAAGGTGCATTATTCCATTAATCTTGGCCAATCCATCAGCAGCAAATATATTACATCATTCTAAAATTAATAATACGCTATGAAATTATCTCTAACTCATTTTATAATTTGAAAAGATTAACTTATACGGCTAAACAACATAAATAATAAACTTCATTTTTTTTAGATAACATGCCATATGATAATAATGGTGATCTCATGACGAATGCATGACATGTTTAATCATATTTGATAGTATTTCATACAATGTCTACAATTAATAGATCACAACTACTGGATCATTAGTGATAATAGAGATAAGATTCTACAATAAAAGATGACATGACAATACGTCTAAAAATTAATACATCCCACAAGCCATGAATTCTCCCCTACAAATTATTTGAAAACAGAAATATTTATTTTATACACACACATAGTAGAAAAACAGCTCCCAACAAACATTCTTACCTATCTGGACTCCATAAGAGTCTGAGATGAATTGACAAACTGAATATGTCATTGTGTTATGTTTGCCAACAATGGGAGTTCAACATATGATGAGCTGGCAGGGTCACCAAAATCAGCTGGACAGGTCGAGGTTGAAAATACTTCCCAAGGCTGATCAGTTACTTCTCTCACATATTCAACCTTTTCAACATCTGGTTCATGAGCTCCAGAAGCTTTTTCCGAATTTCTTATATCTTCCAACAAAACAGCAACTTCTTTCATTGTCGGCCGCTTCTTTCCATTCAAATTCAAGCATCGTTTGGCAAGTTCCGCAAATGCTATGATCGCTTCTCTTTTTCCTTCCTTCATCACTCTAGCATCAACGATATCAAACAAGTTATTCTCATCCATGGATTGCATGAAGTATGTTGCTAGACTTCTACCTTGCTCTGACCTCCGAATGGAAATTGGTTGTTGTCCCGTCAAAAGCTCAACAAGAACAACTCCAAAGCTGTACACATCACTCTTATTGTGAACTGGCTTGACTGAAAGTATTCTGGGTCCAAGTAACCCATTGTGCCATATACTAGTGTGGTCAGATGAGTTTGCTCAATGGCAATAGATCTTGATGTTCCAAAATCCGCAACTTTGGCTATGTATTTACCATCTAGAAGTATATTTGAGGACTTAATGTCTCGATGGTAAATTGGTAATGAAGCCGACGTGTGCAAGTAGGAAAGAGCTCCTGCTACTTCTGTTGCAATTTGTAGGCGTATTTCCCAAGTAAGGGGAAACTCTTCTTGCTCATCATAAATATACTGAGACAATGTTCCATTAGGTACAAATTCATAAACTAGAAGAGGCACTTCAGTCTCTAAGCAGCAACCCAATAACTTGACAACATTTCTGTGATTGATTTGTGAAAGAATGACAACCTCGTTGATGAACTCTATTATTTTTCCTTCATCATCTATTTTGGATTTCTTTATCGCTACAATTTTTCCATCTGTCAACATTCCTTTGTAAACTGTTCCTTGTCCTCCTTGACCAAGAACTCTGTCTATATTAAAACGGTCGGTTGCTCTCTCCAGCTCCTTTGAACTAAATAGTTTCGTTTTCTCAACATTAGCTTCACCCGAAGATAATTGTTGTTCTAACAATAGACCACCATTTCGTTTAAAGAACTTCTTCTTGCGTTGGATCTTTCTTCTTTTCTTCACAAGTTTGAATAATCCCCATGATCCAAGAAGCAGTAACATTGCTCCAAACCCACTGCCAATACCTGCATAAACTAGGCGAGAGATTAATTGATTAAGAAAGAGTCACTTTGTATGTGCCAGACTACACAAGCAAATGATTAATTTATTAATTATTTGCATAATTAAAACAAGACAATTCGAATGAAAGCGGGAAATACCACCCTTAAAAACAGGGGGAAAAAAAAGGAAAACTTTTATGCACAAATTATTTAATTTTCAAAACTTTTATGCACAAATTATTTAATTTTCATGAACCGTACTTACTTTTTAAACCTATTCCGTGGACCTGGAAAATATCTATGCACCCCTGAACTTTAAAGTTTTAGCATATTTGTCCTTGTACTGTCCCTAGACACCAAATTTCGGGATGAGCATAGACTTTTTTTCTTTTTTTCTTTTAAATATAATTCAGGAGGCAAGGTGTAAAGGTGACTAAAGTTTTGATTAAATTTATTCTTAAGGCTATGTTTGATTGTTGTGATAGAAAATACGAAGGTGAAATTACATATAACCACTTTATTAAGGCTATGTTTGGATCGATAATTCCCTCCTACACTACAATCCACCAACTGACCGACCATACACTAAAAGGGCATGTTTACTAAAGCAAATTGAATGAAATACGGGTTTGGACCGGGAGAAAAAGGACAATGATTCATGAGAGAGAGAGAGAGAGAGAGAGACTTACACAAACATATTTACCAAATGCAAGGCAAATATGCACCCATATACACACGCACATATATATATATATATATATCTATGTAAATGTAAGTATATTCGTGCATTTGTAAAACAAAAATTATACATCACTTTAATTTGCTCGAAAAACGTTACATCTAGGAATGTCATTTTGAATTATCAATTTATGTCAATTTCAGTGATATCTATTTGACCAAAGTTAATTATAATGACATAATCTCGAAGTTTCTAACTACTCTGCTAATTTTTCAACTAAAATAAGAAAGTACCCGCCCACAATTATGGACCATTTAGATTTTATTATTATCTCAAAAGAAACTTTATTTTTATTTGATCCTATCATTTTTTTCCCGCTAGAATTAGAGTTCCTGAACCAGGGCATACCTATCAATACCAGTTTGACACGGTTGGGCTTGCATGTGTAATCCCCATAAGTATTGACGCAATATTCATGACGTCCACATCGGTTGGGATATTCTGGATCCGCACATTCATCAACATCTGAAATGTGACAACAATGAATTGTTTTTCTTTAGACAAACTGAGAGCACTGATTGATAGCTGCACGCGGTTCCGAGTGTGTCATTGTAAAAAACAAAAATGCAGGCAGAGTTAGCGGTGAAGCAATAAAATTTTTATAGTGATGCAGTCATAAATTTTTTTCAATGGAAGCACTATTGTTAGAGAGAGAGATGATTTTTTATTAAACAGGATATAGTTATAAATCCTAATTATTGAATGGGGGTAAGAGAAGAATTTTTTTAATAATATAGAGGTACAACTGAATTTTTTTTTTAAATATTAGGTGTAACAATTAAATTTTCACAAGTTAAGTGAGAACACAATTTGAATTGCTTATAACATGAGGAGTTTAATTTAAGAGGATGTTTGGATTCACAATCCAAAACCTTAAAACTACAATGTAATTTTTGTCTTTTTTCCTCAACTTCACTATTCACACAGTTTTATAACTCAAATTTTAAAAGTCCATGACTTTGCATAACAAGGCTAAAGAGAAGATTTTTTTTTTTTTTTAAATTGCATAGAATTTGTATATGAAAGTTGCATATTGATACTTTTTTTCCATATACATTTCAAATTTTTACACTTTTTAATTCTAGCAATTCAAACATCTCAATAAATGCACAATCAATTTAAACTCAAATTTTACGATCCAAACTTTACACCAAACGCATGTGAAATTTTTAAATTACAAGTTGCGTGGGGACATGTGATTTCGCCACTAAAACATTTCTTTTTTTTTTTTTTTTTTTTTTTTCACTTTGATCACAATGCTAAACATTTATTCAATAATGCGTCAAGTTTCGGTCCCACTGGTGACTGGACTATCTGCTAGGAGTGCCTATCATATATATATATATATATATATATATATATGCAAGTATGTATATTTATATATCAGTGGCCCCTTTATGTAGCCGATAGGAAGGATTATCTTACGCAATGCGTATGAAAGGTGAGAAGAAAAATAAAACAATAGGCTTCATCATCAAAACACAAGATTTCAAGTATAAACATTTTCCCCCCTCAGTTAACACTTGGAGGATAATTTTAATTGGTAAAGTTCAGGTCTCAATGCAACAACATGTGCAAATTAAAGTACAAATGGCTAAATTATCAATCTATTTGAAAAGTTTAAGTTGTTAGAAAACATATCAATAATCATATCACATTCTATCACTTTCCCCTTGAAGTGTGAATTTGAACAGAAGACCATCTATATAGATGTCATATTAAATTATCTATTTCGCAGAAGCTTAAGGTGTTCTATTATAACACAAACAATGTTTTCAAGAATGTTAATTGTCTTGTGATTAAGTTTAGGGCTTTTAGCATAATTAATTTGTGAATTATTAATATTGTCACAGTTTGATTCTTAAGCTTTTTATTTTGACTAATTAATTCCTCAACTTTATTTTTTTTATTTCATTTTAGTTCAGGGATCGGTAGAGCAAAAAAAAAAAAAAAAAAAAAAAAACACGATTTAAGTCCACCCTTCGATAAAATGTGTAGTGTTATATATTTGGTGAATGTGAAACCCTCTTCCAAAAAAAAAAAAAAAAAATCCAACATTATGGGAACACATGAAGAAGGAATTATAAACAATGATATATATGTACACACACAAATTAATGTTTTGTAGAACAGGGGTAGTGGGGTTACCTTGACAACCGTTCTGAAGATAAGCATTTCCTCTAAAGCCGCGCCGACAACGACAAATAAGCCATGATTGATTGACGCGTGAAGACGAAGTGTTATTGTATATGTAACAATAGTCACTTCTGTTTTCTCTTGGGTGATAAGATCGGTAGGTGAGATTCTCATCATAAGGACCTGCGGATTTTCCCAAAGCATCAACTCCATCAAGGTACAAGTACAATCTCCAGTGTAGCACTACGGGAACGTCCGTCATGTCATGGAAAGCAGAAAGATTTTTGGCACTTTCTGAGAACCAAGTTTCGTTGACGAGGAAAGCGTATCTGCAAGCTGCTTTAGTTTCTGATCTCTCAAGTCCTGTGTCGAGAAAACTGGGATTAAAATCCTGCAAATTCGAGGGGATTGGGGTCTGGCAGCAATCTATACCATCACATGATGAGCTCTCGTTTACTCCAGCGTCGTCATTAGTACTACAAGCAGACGAGCACCCGCCAACGATTCGCCGGCGCCCATCTACTTCTGAGCTAATCACAGCAAGCGTTCCACATCCCACCACGGCGAATGTGTTGTCTTGATGGGAGAACACAAAAGGGCTTCCTTGTAACTTGAGCTTAGAATTTTGCTGTGTTTTCCTGTCGCTGCAGTTCCAAAAACTGATTGGAAATTTCGCTTCAAGTGTTCTGCCAAAATATCTAATTTGGGTCACCTCCAGATTGATAAGTTTCAAGAAACTGTTGTTTGTTTTTGTGCAAACAACTTCAAACCATTCGTTCATGAAACACCCTTGTCCGATCCCGAAAGGAAACGGAATACTGACATTCCGCACTTCGCAAGACAATTGGGCTTCGCCATCGGTTGTTCAGATGCTGCTGCTGCTGCTGTGGTGACGAGGCCGGAGAACAAAAGAACGTGAATGACAAGTTGGGGTTCCATTTTTTTTTTTTTTTTTTTTTACTTCTTTCTCTTTTTTCGCTCTGGCTCTGTTCTGTGCTGCTAACATTACATTATATACAGTTTTCACCAGCCACCAAAATAATAATAATAATAATAATAATAATATAAACGAATCTTTCAAGATCAATAGATGACAGATGCGTGTTGCTAGCCCAGACGTTGACCACTTACGTGTCTTTCTTGATTACTATTGTCGGTCAACAGGGAAATGTTTTGGAAATTCAATTGATATTAATTATTACCACAAAGTTAACATATTTGCCCAATCACCTAAATTACATGTCTTTCCTTGTAATAATTTCACATCATAAGATCAAAAAAAGAGAGTTCAAATCCCCTCAGCACCAAGTTAGAAAGAAAGAAAGAAAAAAAAAACTCTAGGCAATGCTCAGCGCAATACATTGAAAACTCAAAATCTGGGTTAATGAATATTTATAAACATTATTATTGGTTAGCAAAATTTGTATTTATCTAAAGCAGTACTTTGCACCACATATATGTCGAATTAACAATCTGACATGATATATACCATCAACCATGCATATTTCACATAAATGTTAAGAAACTGAAAGAAAGGAAAATATATATACATATATAAATAGATTGTAAATTTCAAGAATTTCTTTTTTTTTTTTTTTGTTTTAGTTTTTAGTTTTTTCGTTTTTTCGTTTTTTGTTTTTTTTTTTTCGTTTTTTTGTTTTTTGTTTTTTGTTTTTTGTTTTTTTGTTTTTTTTTTGCTTCAACTATGCCTATTGAATTTGGAGTAACTCCAGTCAATCTCGAAGTCGGAGTGAAATTATCTCGGATGGTAGCTAGTGAGCTCCGAAAGACAATTGATCAACTTTGCCGGGTTTAGCAACTCTTTCTTTGCAATTGCCAAGATGACCCTTCTTTTTCTGAATAATTCGTCAAGACGACTTTTCTTTCTTTCTTCTTCTTCTTCTTCTTCTTCTTTTTTTTTTTTTTTTTTTTTTTTTTTTTTTTTTTTTTAATTTATTGCCAAGATGACTTGATGGATTGACGCACGCTAAGGGATACAATATTGCATGATTTTCCACTGATTGCATTTGTTTTGCATGAAAGGGAACATGAGAAAATACTTAATTTTATTCATTCTTATTTTTGTGGTTATCTATATTAGATTCAACTTTATTTCAATAATTATCTTGTTAGTTATTTTGATAAGATTTTGTATTTATTTGAGTAGTAAAGTTTGATTTAAATATTTGCATATATATTTGAAGTCTCAATGTTTCTTATTAATTAATATTTTTTTAACTTCAGCTGACTTTATTTTTTTCCTTCAAATAATTAGTCAAAAAGATTTTTTTTTAATTTCTTTTTTAACAGTTGTTGTCAAGATGCCTTGATAGTTGACGCTAGTCCTAATATTGCATAATTTTCCACAGAGTGCATTTATTTTGTATGAAAGGTAAATGTGTGATATAATAATTTTAATTATTTATGTATCTTTGTAGTTATCTAGATTAGATTTAAATTTCTTTTGCTATTTATCTATTTAGTTATTTAGATTAGATTTGATATTTATATAATGAATAGTAATGTTTGATTCAAATAATTTAAACACACACACACATAATATATATATATATTTATATATTTGGAGTCTCCTTGATGGTAGTGCTCTTCATTAGTGAATGAAGTTGATGACTTTTTTTCCTTTAACTAATTTTTTGAAACGAATTTTTTAATTTATTATTATTATTATTATTATTATTATTTTACATTATTGTCAAAATGACTATCAACTTTTTTTTTTTTTTTCCGGTGAATAAAATGACCTGATAATTGATGCTTGAGTCTTGACACTATACTGCCTGTGAACCTGATAGCTGTCTATAAGAAGTAAAACAAACGAGGTCATCTCGACATGCCTGTGAACCTGGAGCTTCGCATCCATCTGAAATATTGTGACAAGAGAGTTTTTTTTTTTTTTTTAAATACCATAGTAATTGATAATTAAACTACACAAATACATGGTTTAAACTTAGTTGAATAAGGATCGTGGTGTTTCATCATAGAGTATTAAGCATAAGTCATAGGACGAGGCCATTTCTATTTTGTTCTTACTTTCACTTTTAGGATTTAAATTAATTGCTGTTTGACCTTTCTTCAATGCTTCAATTTCCACTTTTAGGAGAAATTGTAATTGTCAAAGTTCAAGAACGAACTGCATGTGCGAATTTAAAGCACAAATGATTAAATATTATCCATTTATATCGAAAGCTTGTTATGATAGCATGTTAAATTATCAATTCTCTTAAAAGCTTATTACAAAGCTTACCAATAATGATTCTTACACGAACTATATTACTTGGATGTCAACTGTCAGTTATTAGAAACTGCAGAGAACAAATATTTTGAGCTTAAATTTAGATTTTTGGTGTTCTTAACCCCTGGACTATTAGAATTATTACAGTTTTTGGTTCGTAAACTTTTTATTTCGACTAATTAATGCCTGAGCCTTTTAGATTATTTTATTTTTTATTACAGTTTGGAAACTAATCTTAACATATATAAAAGAGTCAAAATACTCTCTACTTCTTTGGTCATGTATTAACCCATTGTTTTTTAACTTCTCTTTTATGCTTTTATCCTTTTTCTTTCTCTTATTTTTTTCTTTTTCTTCTCTCATCTATTTTCTTTTATGCTTTTATCTTTTATTTATTTCTCTCATTTTTTTTTTCATATCTCCTTACATATCTTAACATATATGAAAGAATGTATCGACCCATTGTTCTTCTTTTCACTTCTATTTTTTGCTATTATCCATTTTTCTTCTTTTATCTCTCTCTCTCTCTCTTTTTTAAATTTATTTTATCTCTTTCATTTCTCATTTCATATATAGACACATAAACATAATTCTCTGTATATCTATTCAATAATAAATTTATGTTTAACATCAATAATAAAAGTAAGAATATAATTTTTTAGAGTTTTTTCTTTAAAGTTTCGTAAGGATGTTTTAATATGATTTTTTAATATGATTAAAAATACTTTCATCTTTCTTTTTCTTCTTATGTCATTATGTGCTTTTTTTTTTAATTATTTCCTTCTCAATATATGGAGTTTTTTTTTATATTTTGTTTCAAAGTTTCGGTATTTTTTTTAAAAATTAATGTTTCTGTTAGTGCAGACAACTTCAAACCATTCGTCCATTTAACAACCCTTTTAGATTCCAAAAGGAAGGGGAATGATGATGTTTCCACAACGCTCTTGACAGTTTTCCTTCGCCATCGATCAGTACTTCGGACGCTGCAGCAATGATGAGGCATGATAGCAAAAGAATGTCATTTACAAGTTGGAGGACGATTTCTAACTTTCCTTCTTTCTTTGTTTTGACTCTGTTTCTCTGTTCTGCAGCTTAATGTTACATTTTCTCTGTTTTTGCACAGACAGAAATAAATAAATATATACCTATAGTCTCATATTCCCTAAACATTTATAAAATGACATTTGTAATTTTTTTTTTTTTTTGTACTTATAACCAGTTGATTCAGTCTAAAATTCTTCATTATTAATGCTTGTCCTTTGTATAAATAATTCTAAATAGTATCTTATTATACATAATCTTATATAAAATTACATTTAAAACAACTAATTATTATAATATTTTAAATAAAAAGTTACAAATGCCGTATTTGTTCGGCTATTAAACGTATATGGTTGATGGATCTATCCAAGTGTTGGAATTGAGACCTTTCTTATATGTCTTTCAAGATCATTAATGGATGATGGGTATATCTTGCTAATGCTGAACTTGACTAATAACGTGTCGTCCTGATGAATGTTGGTCAAGGGGGAAATGCTTTGGAAATTCAATTGATAATATCAACGCAAAATTATAATGTTACCCAATCATCTAAATATGTCACGACAATATTTATTGCATAGTGCAATATATATGGAAACCGAAAGTCTGGGTTAATTAATAAAAGTGCACCTAGTTTTTGGTTACTACACTGAATAATGAATAATCTGAGATGGTGAGTACCAACAACCCCAGATATAGATCTTAAGGGGGAAAAAAATAGATAAAGATGGAGTGTAAATTTTAAGAATTTCCGAATTGTTTTTTTTTTTTTTTTTTTTTATGTGGTTTGGTTCACTGGCCTGTTGTATTGAGTGTAATATTCGGTATAGTTATATAAATAATTTAATGAGAGTAACTCTATTATAAGTTGTAGAATTCGGATTCTCATTTTTAAATTAAAATAAATTGATAGATTGAGTGAAATTATCTAGTAAGCCTTACACGTTTGACGAACCTAAAAGCTGGGACGACTAATTTAAGATATTTGATTAACTCTGTTTTGTCGATTAGCTCTTTCTATACGCTTGTCACCATGACTTCTATTTATGTATTTATTTTCACATTGTTGCAAAGATGACTTCATCTCATTTGCCTCAATCCTTTTAGTTTAAAAAATAGTTTTGATAAGAGGGAGATGTGTGAGGATATTAGTGAAAATATATGAGATACTGTTTATTAGTGGCGTAGCCACATGCAAATAAGTGGCCCCCATTTATATTTTTGAAATTGATTTTTGTTGATCTTTGATCTTTTTTCTTTAATTTCAATTGTATCTTCATTCTAAAAGAAAATTGCAATTGTGTCTCTCTTAAATTTTAATATGTTAATCTACTTCTATAATCTATGTACAATTTCGTTATGCGCCGATTTTATTGAAAAAAAATTCAATATGCCCATACTCTATAATAAAAATATATTATTACATCTTCCTTTGAAAAAGGAAATTCTCTTTTTCAAATAACACTCCTGTTAAAATTGTTTTCTGTCTCTGCCGTTGTTGCTTGGCAAGAGCGAGAAGATGAATAAATGAAACAACAAAACTCTTTGGTTATATTTCTAAAAAGGAGAAAGAAAACATTTCATTTGGTTTTTTAAGGAAAAAATATTTTGTTAATTCTGTTGTGACCTGTAGATCAATTGTGATAATTACCTCTAGTAATATTGACTAAAAATTCATATGTATAAATGTAGATTTCTATCGAGGATAAATGTGGTATGGTAAAAACGTGATATCCACAAAATCTGATTTAACGGTACTAGATATGAAAATCTAAAAAAGTGGTGTTAAATTTAAAATTAATTTTCTCGGATGTGCTATTATTAAAATTAACCCTTGATAATGTCACCACAAAATTACCATGTTACCCATAACCCAATCACCTAAATTACCTCTAAGCATGATTGCAAGTATAAGCTAATTTCACATCTGACTTTACTATAAGATAAAGAGTTCGAATACCTTCATCCCCAAAAAATCTCTAGGCAATGAACACTGGAATACAGGGAAACTTGAAGTCTGGGATATTTAATACAAATACACAAATATTGTTTTTGGTTAGTAACATGTCTTAGGGAACAATATTTGCCTTTTATCAATTTGTATTTATCTTTAAGTACTACTTTGCACTATGCGTTGAATTAAATTATAATCTGACTGGATAAGTACCATCAACCCAGTATATATATTGCACGTTTATACGTTGAGGAATGAAAAATAAAAATAAGAATGAGCATAAAAATAAAAATAAAAGATAAAATTGGACTGTAGATTTCAAGAATTTCTGACTATGACTCTGCTTCAACAATGTCTATTATATTTGGAGTAACTCTACTCAATCTCATAGTTTGAGTGAAACTATCTCGTATGGTAGTGAGTCCCGGAAGACAATTGATTAATCATGTCGGGTTTATTAGCATCCAGCTCTTTCTTTACGTTTCCCAAGATGCCCTTTTTTTCCACTTAATAATTGTTCAAGACGACTCTTTTTTTCTTTTTTTTCTTGGCCAATATAACTTGATAGTTGACGTTTGAGTCTTGACGCTTTGTCCCATTAGTGCATGATTTTCTACACAGTGCATTTTTTCTGCATGAAAGGGACATGTGGGAATTCTAGCGAAAGAAAAAAGGGACAAATGAGAATATAAATAATTGCCCTTTCAAAAAAGAATTGCATGCATTTATTTATCTATTTATTTATTTTTGTAGTTATCTAGATTAGATTGAATTATTAAATTACCTAGTTAGATATTTAGATTAGATTTTGTATTTGTTTAAAGAGTAGTGTTCGATATATCAATTTTAATTTTAATTTTTTTAATCCAACTTATGTTTCATATTTTAATTAATAAATATATAATAATAAGAATACTAATTTTAATCTTAATTTTTTAAATACAAATTCATATATTATATTTTTATTGATAAATATAATTAATTGGTTAATCATCTCGGCTTTATTAGCAGCCAGCTCTTTCTTTACATTTGCCAAGATGCACTATTTTTCCACTTAACAATTGGTCAAGACGACTCTCTTTTTTTATTTTTTTTTCCTTGGCCAAGATAACTTGATAGTTGACGCTTGAGGCTTGACGCTTTGTCCCATTAGTGCATGATTTTCCACACAGTGCATTTATTCAGCATGAAAGGGACATGTGAGAATTCTAGCAAAAAAAAAATTTTGGGGGGGGGGGGGGGGGGACAAATGAGAATATAAATAATTGCCCTTTCAAAAAAAAAATTGCATGCATTCATTTATCTATTTATTTATTTTTGTAGTTATCTAGATTAGATTGAATTATTAAATTACCTTGTTAGATATTTAGATTAGATTTTGTATTTGTTTGAAGAGTAGTGTTTGATATATCAATTTTAATTTTAATTTTTTTAATCCAACTTATGTTTCATATTTTGATTGATAGATGCATAGTAATAAGGACATCAATTTCAATCTTAATTTTTTAAGTGCCAACTCATATATTATATTTTTATTGATAAATGTAATTAATTGATATGACAATACTTTAAATACTTACCAATAAAAAAAATGATAACCCATATACCTATAGGTTGGTACTCAAAAATTAGAATTAGAGTTGGTGTTCCTAATATTTTTTATTAATTAATGTTGCAATGTTTTAAACACTTACTAATAGAAAAAGACAACTCATATACCACATAGCTTAGTATTTTAAAATAGAATTAAAGTTGTGACTTCTTATTTGAATTGTAAAGTTTGATTTACGTAATTTATGTATATATGAAGCCTCATTCAGATTGTTTTTTTTTTTTTAGTGAATCCTTTTCTTTTTCTTAGATGATCTTTTTTCTTTCTTGAATTATTTGTCAAAACGATTTTTTTTTTTTTTTAATTTTACGTTGTTGCCAAGATGACTTGATAGTTTTAATTTATTTTGTTTTATTTTGGTTGAGAGATGACTTGATGATAGTTGACGCTTGTGCTTTTTTTTTTTTTTTTTGGTGAATAGATATATAGTTGAGGATTGATTCTTGACATTATAGTTCCAATGTTGCATGATCCATTCGAAACATTGATTTAAAGTTAAAATTTTGAATATGTGTATTAGAAATGTGTAGTTGGTTGAAATACATGAATTGAAAATGAACGGTGATGTATAAGAAATGTGTCAAAAATAATATATATTATGAATTTTATTTTGTTTCTCATCATTGTAAGCATTTAGAAACAAGAATCATGAAAACTCTATTTTTATAGAGTTATTTTGGTATTCGAAAGCATATATTTTTACAATAATTGTATCATTTATTTTGATTTTTCTCCAAAATCATTGTGTTGTCTCAAATGTGTAATCTAATTATGTTAACAGGAAAAATTAGCAATTTGAAACTTAAATAGAGTCGCAGCATCGATAAATGCTACGAGAAATTCGTAATTAGCTTTCCACCACTCATGAGCATCCAACATGGGCACCCACGCCATTTCGACCGTCTTGATGAGCGAGGAGAATGCCCAGATCGCGAGTGTATTGCACGGGGTGACGCATCTCTGCCGTGTGTCAAGTCCTTCAGCAGCTGCTTGATCCGGGGTGACGCATCTCAGAGTTCGTCCGTGCACGCGTCCAGCCCAATTTCTTCATTCAACCGGTTTTCGCTACTTGTCGACGTGGGCCCCTTGGCTTGCTCTGCTACTAGATGCCACTTTGACACGGGATTTCCCTTCGGGCTTGCATGAGTAACTCCAATAAGTGTTAATATAACAGTCATAATCTCCACATCGGTTGAGATATTCTGGATGGACGCATTCATTAAAATCTGAAAATGAAAGGGGAGCAAAAAAGAATTTCTTAAAATTTCAGGAGGTGACTAGACTATCAACTAAGAGTGCCTATTATATATATATATATATATATATATTTATTTATTTATTTATATACATATGTGTGTGTGTGTGTAACACACGAGGTTCAGTGGCCCCTTGATATGCCAATAGAGAGGATTAGCTTAGACAGTGCGTATGAAAGGTGGGAATTAGAACAATAAAATAACAAACATAAGCATCAAAATATAAAATTTCAGGACTGAACCACACGTGCAAATTAAAGTACAAATGGCTAAATTATCAATCTATCTATTAAGTTGTTAGAAAACATGTCAATAATCATGTTATATTCTAACACTTTCCTCTTTTAAGTGTGAATTTGAACAGAAGACTGTCTATATAAATACTACATTAAATTATCTATCTCACAAAAGCTTAAATTGTATTTTTCTAACACAAACTATGTTATAACAATGTTAAGTGTGTGATTAACTTTAGGGCTTTTGAGCATAATTAATTGGTGAATTATTAGTATTATGATAGTTTGGTTCCTAAACTTTTTATTGTGGCTAAATGATTCCTCAACTTTTATTTTTTATTTAATTTAGCCCAGGGATCGGTACAGCAAAAAAAAAAAAAAAAAAAAAAAAAAACACCTCAACCCTTTGATAAAATGTGTAGTGTTAAAGGTTTGGTGAATCTGAATCTTTTTTTTTTTAACCAACGTTATAGGAGGTTAAAATATAATATAATTTAAAAAATAATAGAATTCTTGTCTTTTTTATTTTTAAATTAATAAAAATTTAAATTTAAATTTAAAAAATTAATTTTAATTTTTTAAATTTTAATTTTAAATACCAATCCAAACAAAACGGAGGCTTAATCCTAACGGTGATTTTTGGTAAGGACAATAAAGCGGAGAAGAGGGCAGGGTAAAACAAAAGCCGTACCGTAAAACAGAATGGTTTAGGGGGTGTTCGGTGAATGAGTTTAGTTTAAGATTTGTAAGTTTCAATAGTAATTTTTCAGAGAAGACAAAAAAATTTTTTAGAAAAGACAAAAAATTTTTTTTTAAAAAAGACAAAAATAATGATGAAAAAGTACAATTTAGTTTAAGTTAATATTGAAACCAAACTCACCCTTAATAATGAAATACATGGTTTTGTGGGGGCTGAGCCGGAAATTTTGGGCTTACTTTGTTGAGGCCTATTAGTGAAATTTGGATCTATTGAGCTGGGCCCAATTCGAAATCAATGATGGCACGAGATTTTCCTAAAGGTAATTTGAAGGATTACCCTCCAAAATACACCTTGCTGCTTGTAGATGCTGGATTACTACAGTCAAAAATTTAACAGAGATCAGTTAGATTGTACGAATTAAATAATTGATTGGGCCCCTGGCAATCGTTGATGAAATCCATAAAGCATACCGAAAAATTGAAATGCTTATATCAGAAGATAAAACGAAAATAAATGCTTGAATCTGAAATAAACATGAAATGAATGAACACCAAGATTTATAGAGGTTCGCTCAATCGATGTGCTACGTCCTCTGAGAGTAATTGTATTACTGTATATGAGTATTTTTACAGTACAGATGATTGTAGTGTTTCTGGAAATATTTCGGCAGCGTGAGAGTATTAGATGTCAGGATTTCCGATGTATGTGTGGGTTTCAGATAAAGGTTTTTCAATCCCTGTAGAAAGAGGGGTCTTCCTCTATTTATAGAGGAAGGAACCAGGTCTGAACCCGAGGTTCTCGATGAACGGTTACTTGCATACTGGGACATGTGTCCGAAGGTAAGTCGTGCAGTTTGACTTAGACAGTTATCAGACAAAATCGTGGATTCAGCGGTTGAAATGTAACATTCAGACCGCCAGTTATTGTAAATTATCTGATGAGTCATCGATAAGCACGTGTCTGATAGTTAAGGGGTAGTCCCTTTGAAAAAGCCTTTCATATGGTCGAACTACGAACGATAGATAAAGGATGAACGTTCAACGTATGATTTGCATCATCCATCGTTCGTTGTTCATTGTTCGTGTGAACGGTCAAGTTTGATGCTTGATATCATGTGATACGCGGATTAGGTCCGGCCCAATTAATCGAACGTTGGATGGACATCGAGGAGCAGGTCCGAAACTTGGGCATGGCCCAAACATATTCCATAAATGAATCGGGTGTCCGTTTAATGTACATCCAAAGACTAACGGTACAATGGGAAGACGAAGTCTAACCCCAACAGATAGCCCCCCACTCTATCGAGCGATGGATCCTTGATAAAGTGTATGAATAACGTTTATAATGATGTCGAACTCTGGTACTTCAGATTTTTGAAATCCGAAAAAGCTGTCATCATTTAATGAAACGCATCGATTCCAGTAAAGAGGGAATTGTGTGGTACACGTGGCGTGTACTGAATGGGTGTCTCGAAACGACGCTTCCATTTTTCGAAATTCGAACCATTGCAATGGTACGAATCGCTGTAATGATTCGCGTGAGAGGGATAATGCGAACGGTTGCGGAAGTTGTGCCGTCTGATTAGGCGTCATCAAGAAATCAGAGCCGTCTGATGGGCTCCTTGAAGTTATATAACTTTTCGCATTCTCGGTTTCTTCTATAACATACATTTGGAGCATTTCGATTTATTCAGAATCAAGAGTTTCTTCAAGAATTCCATTTCCAGGCAAGATCTCTTTCCCTCTTCTTTTCCTCTTTGCGCAATTTTTAGTTTTAGCAAAGTGTTTCTTGTTCTATTTTCGAGTCTTTTGGGTTGTTTTTCTGCATTTTCTTGAGAGGTTTGATTGAGAGATCCTGGGAGAGGTTTTTCTGGGTTTTCTCTTTGGTTTTTTAGCCTACTATTCTTCGAGTTCTTCTTCAGAATCAAAGGATTTTTCGGCTAGATAGGACTGTAGATCCAATAACTTTCTTTTGTTCGTCCAAAA
The DNA here is from genome assembly GCA_025413485.1 of Ficus microcarpa. Lineage (NCBI taxonomy): Eukaryota > Viridiplantae > Streptophyta > Magnoliopsida > Rosales > Moraceae > Ficus > Ficus microcarpa. The sequence goes on along the minus strand of JAINRI010000206.1, from coordinate 18,635 downwards.
CTCTGTTTGTGAGTCAATGGATAAAGAGAAGCAAATTATTGAAGATGAGACTGTCGAATGGACGAGCACTGATTCCAGTGACAGTAGCTCGGCAGATGAAGAGTTGGCAGAAGCAATTCGTCGTTCGAAGTTCGACAACGAGTATGCTCAAAATCAAAACAGTGCTGGGACGAGCGATGCTGGACGAGAGAGGAACTGACCAGCGACGACGTCAGGAACAGATGTTCTGTTAATACCTCTTATCGCTCGATTAACCAAGGCACCACGACGTTTGAGTTCGGAGTCGTTCCTCCGAACGTCGAACCCTTGATCTACTCTGACAGAAGACGATCTGTCAGAAATTAGGAGAAGATATTGTTTTCCAAACGAAGTTCAACTCCGTTTGCCATTACCGAACGAACAAGCAGACACCGTGTCAGAAGGGTGGATCTGCATGTATACGATCTATTTCGAGTGCGGCCTTCGACTCCCGCTTCCCCCACTTTTGATTCAGACTATGCATCATTATCAGTTGGCGATCTCTCAACTGATGCCGAACGGTATGAGGGTCTTCATAGGATTAATTGTGTTGGCCGACGAAGCAAAGATTGAATTAACAGTGGATGACCTCCTCGCCCTTTATTACCCCCAAGAAAACTCGAAGGATCGAGGAAGGTACTCGATGTACCCGAGGAGGAAGAAGCAAGTGGTGGGAGACATGAAGAATGCAGATCGGTATTGGCAAGATCGGTATTTCTTCATGCACGTTAACGAACGATCGATGGGAGAATTGGCTAATGCGTTTTACCTTTTATGGGCTGCTCTACATAAGTATCGAGCGATGAACTTACGGGTCTGACGTAACATAGTGTATCAAGATCTAACGTTTCGTTTGTTGTTTTCGTAGGTAAGGAGCTGAAAAAACCCCTACCAAAGGCGTTGATCTTCGAAGAGAAGTTTGACAAATTGATTGCCATCCCCAACCGAGAGTGGGACGAGATCAACGTACAAAAGAGGTTGAAAGCATCGAGCGTGTAGAAGGACCTAAAAGACATTCCAACAGGTATTGTTAAATGTCTTCCTTCCTGGGTCGATTGGTCGTTCGTTATCAGGGGAGCGCTAAGACGACTGTTCGGCCCTCCACTGTTCATCAAACCATTAATTGACGAGGAAGCTTTGGTTGTAGAGTCAGTTTTGGACAGAATGGACTTTAAGCTGCCATCGAGCGAAGAACTTAAAGCAAAGAAGAAGGCAGCAGCGAAAGCTGCGCTCGAGGCTAAGAAGGCCGCTACAGCAGCGGCAAAGGCTGCGAGCAATGCCCCAGCTCCATTTCCTGTCTTGGAGCTTCACCAGAACCTCCTGCAGCTGATTAGGTCGAACCAACTGTCCAGCTAGCCGAGCCTGTTGTTGAGCCATCTTAGCCACCCACGAAGAAGAGGAAAATCGTGGCGAAGGGCAAAAGGAAAGTTCCTGCTAACAGGAGCGAGAAGTCAAAAATTGCAACGCCCGAACATGATGATGAGCCTCAAACTATAAAGGAAGGGCAGAAGAAGTTTAAGCTCGACTTGCCTTCAGACATAAGTTTTCTTGAAGACAAGGAGGCGAGCGTTAAGCTCATGCGCCGACTGTTTTCTGAAGTGGATGAAGATACGATGAACAGTGGGCGGATTCATGATCATCTGGACGACGTGCTCTGGGATGGTTTGAAGGTAATATATATATATTTTTCAGTAGCACATCCAGATCGTCGAACGATGAGCTTAATTTAACACCTTTTCCTTCGTTTCTGCAGAATAACATCCGAACGATGGGGCTGGTATATTGAACAGCTGATAGAGTTTCAGCTATGAGCAACAAAATTAAAGACCTCGAGGAGAAAGACAGTGAACGTGAGGCAAAGCTCAATGGCATCAGCAAAAACTTTCAGGGTGTCAAGGCGAGCGCTTAGAGCCTGGTAGCTGACCTTCGAAATACATTAAGAATGTCGCAGGAAAATCTCGAAGCGTCGCAGGTCATCGCGAGCCGTCATGACGAAGCTCAGGACAAGATCAAAGTCCTCGAGACTGAGAAAGCTACACTCGAGGCAGAGAAAGCTGCCCTCGAGGCTGAAAGAAAGACGCTCGTCACTGAGAAAGCTTCGCTCGTCGAGAAGGTTTTGAGCATCCATGAAGAATCGACTATGAGAGCTCGATACCAGCTTTTAAAGCAATATAAACAAGGGCTCCTGGTCGAAGCTGATGTCGATGAGGAGATCGAGATGTACGAGATACTCGATGAAGCTGGGACGTCAGAATCAGTTCCAGACTTAACCTCGGGTCAAGGTGTTGCTCCAAGCAAGGATCCTTCTTCTCGAGTTGACGTAGAAGTCGAGCCCCCAGTCGAAGAGGATGCTACTCAAGACCGTGATGTACGGGAGTAGTTTTTGTAATAGTTTCTATAGTTTTAGAACTATTTTTGTTGTTGCTGAAATATTGAACTAGATTTTGATTTTAATGAAGACTTCAAATTTTTTCTTCATTTTCTGAATTTGCATTAATTTCGCTGAAGTATCCGAATGTCGAACGATAGCTTGATCGTTAAACAATAGTTCAAACATAGGATGTAAATCCAAGTATTCGAATTAGAATCGAACAATAATGTACGGGACACTGAATTAATATGCGAACATTTTAGGGTTCGTTTGAATTGTCGAACGATCAGGAATCGTTGTGAGTATTAATCACAGTAGATCTATCTGCGAAAAAATCAAAGTAATGTAATACATTGAATTATATCAACAGCTGAACTCATTCAAATGTGATGAGCTGCCTACGTACCCAATGATTAGGGATCAAGCCATCCTTAGTTCGACAGATTGTTGAATGATATTATGACTGGACTCGTATAAATGTATACGAGCTGCCTACGTACCCAATGTTTAGGGATCAAGTCGAACGTAGTTCAGGCCTCGAAAGGCAAAGTGAAGAATAGTCCTAGACGCAGACCTGTAGGATCGGACGATCAACTACAAAGGATCTGGCTTTACAAATAAATTGTACCAAATGATTGTCTGAAAAATAGCCAAAGTAAAATATATACAGAAAATTTGGCTATGTAAGAAAAAAGAAAATGATGGTTAAGTTTTTCACAAGTAATACTTGCGAAGATGATGGGAATTCCAGCTGCGCAAGACTTCAACTTCGTCAAGAGTCTCGAGACGGTAAACGCCTAGTCGAATAACCTTCAAGATCCTGTAGGGACCTTCCCAGTTTGCTACCAACTTTCCAGCGTTCGGCTCGGCTGTGTTCTGGAATACCTTGCGAAGAACGAGATCTCCTTCGTTGAAAGTTCTCGGTCGAACCTTTGATTTGTAGTATTTGGCTACTGAATGTTGGTAGTTCGCCATGCGAATCAGAGCCTGATCTCGCCGTTCGTCAAGAATGTCCAGACTGTCGTTGAGCATTTCTTGATTCTGCCGTTCGTTCTCGAAAGCCAATTGACGCCGAAGTGTAGGGACTCCAATTTCTGCTGAGACAACAGCTTCTGCACCGAAGGTCAGTGAGAAAGGAGATTCGCCGTTCGCTCTACGTGGAGTAGTCCTGTATGCCCAAAGTACGCCATGGAGTTCGTCTGCCCATCGCCCCTTTCGAGCTTCGAGCTTCTTCTTTAAATTCTGAACGATTGTCTTATTAGTTGCTTCGGCTTGTCCATTCCCTTGTGGATACCTCGGGGTAGAAAAGCTAAGCTCGATGTTCCAGTTGTGGCAGAATTTTCGGAAGTTACCCGAAATGAATTGAGAACCGTTATCGGTTACGATCTCCTGGGGCACACCAAACCTGCAAATTATGTTCCTCTAGATAAAGCCTTCGACGTCCGAATCCTTGACTTCAGCAAATGCCTCTGCTTCCACCCACTTAGTGAAATAATCAGTGAGTACAAGCAGGTATTTGCGTTGACCGCTTGCTCTTGGTAATGGGCCCACTATATCCATTGAGTATTTCATGAATGGATAAGGTGCTGCGATGCTCGACAATCGTTCTGTTGGCTGATGGAATACTGGGGAATGTCTTTGGCACTTGTCGCACCATTTGACAAAGTCTTCGCTATCATGAAGCATTGTAGACCAGTAATAGCCTTGTCGCTTGACTTTGTTGCATAAGGATCGTCCCCCAGAGTGGTTTCCACATTCTCCTTCATGAATTTCCTTTAGAATGTAGGTGGCTTCTTTATCATCGAGGCATCGAGCGTAAGGGCCGTTAAACGAACGTCGGTAGAGGATGTCGTTGATCAATGAAAATCTGGCAGCTTTGGTTTTGAGCTTCCGAGCTTCCTGCTTATCGTCTGGCAGAATTCCATCCTTCAAGTATTCTGTGATCGGTGTACGCCAGTCTCTAATGGCTTCAACTTCAACGATTGAGGATTCAATCTGAATGCTTGGTTCTTCAATGTAGCCGATGGGGATGCTGCGACGTATGTTGGGTTATGATGTTGATCCGAAAGAAGCCAAGGCGTCCGCTTGAGTGTTATGGCTTCTCGATACTCGTTGCATCGAATATTCTTCGAACTGCTGCAGCAGCGAACGAACCATGTTTAAGTAGGCTTCCATCCTCGCATCCTTGGCTGCGTATTCTCACAACACTTGATTCACAACGAGTTGTGAGTCGCTATGAATTTTCAAACGTTGAGCCCCCAGTACTTTTGCTAAGCGTAGCCCAGCAATTAAGGCTTCGTACTCGGCTTCATTGTTTGAGGCTTTGAATCCCAATCTGAATGACTGTTCGATCACCTCGCCATCTGGAGACTGGCAAATTACTCCCACTCCTGATCCTGTGACATTTGATGCTCCGTCCACCATGAGCGTCCAGCAGCATTCTACTTAAGTTTTTGGAGTGAAAGGATCCGGAGTGAGTTCAGCTACAAAGTCAGCAAGTACCTGTGACTTAAGACTAGTTCGAACCTTGTATTCGATGTCGAATTCGCTCAACTCTACCGCCCATTTTGTTAATCGTCCAGATAAGTTAGGACTATGAAAGATGGCTCGCAGAGGGTAAGTTGACAAAACGACGATCGGATGTGATTGGAAATATGGCCTCAATTTTCTTGCGGCAGTAACGAGGGCAAGGGCTAATTTCTCAACCACCGGATATCTAGTCTCTGCATCAAGTAGTGTCTTGCTAACATAGTAGACTGGCTGTTCGCCGTTCGTATTCCGTACGAGAACGGCACTTACTGCTTCTTCTGTGACTGAAAGGTAAAGAAATAGACTTTCTCCTGTCTGGGGTTTGGATAAAACTGGAGGAGTAGACAGATACCTTTTTAGCTCCTCAAAGGCTTGTTGACATTGCTCGTTCCATTCGAACTTCTTATTACCTTTGAGAAGCTTGAAAAAGGGCTGGCATTTGTCGGTCGAGCGAGAAATGAATCTGTTCAGGGCAGTTATTCTTCCTGTCAACTTCTGAATCTCTCGCTTATTCTTCGGTGGAGGCATGCTCATTAACGCTCGAATCTGGTCTGGGTTTGCTTCAATTCCTCGCTGAGTCACGATGTAACCTAAGAATTTTCCAGACGAAACACCGAATGAACATTTTGAAGGGTTCAAACACATGTTGTGTTGTCTGAACACTGAGAAACATTCTGATAGGTGTTTAATGTGATCAGCGGCCTTCAATGATTTGACCAGCATATCGTCTATGTATACCTCCATCGTTCGACCGAGTTGATCAGCGAACATTGCATTAACGAGTCTTTGGTAAGTGGCTCCTGCATTCTTGAGTCCGAAGGGCATGACCTTGTAACAGTAAATTCCCCTCTCTGTAATAAATGCGGTCTTCTCCTGATCGTCGGGGTGCATGAGGATCTGATTGTATCCGGAGAAAGCATCCATGAACGAGAGTAACTCGTGTCCCGCTGTAGCATCAACCAAACGATCAATATGTGGGAGAGGAAAACTGTCTTTGGGGCAGGCCTTGTTCAAATCTGTAAAGTCAATGCAGACTCTCCACTTTCCGTTCTTCTTCTTAACGATTACAACGTTCGCCAGCCAGTCTGGGTACTGCACCTCCTTGATAAATCCAGCTTCAATCAACTTTCGCACCTCATTGTTGATAATCATATTCCGCTCGATACCAAGTTTCCTTCGCTTCTGCTTGACAGGCTTGTGGCTTGGATCGACGTTAAGTCGATGTGTTGTTACTTCTGGATCAATGCCTGGCATGTCTTTGTGTGACCATGCAAAGCAGTCTTGATTGTCGCGAAGAAAGCTTAGTAGTTGGTGGCGAATAGTGTCTCCGAGCATAGAGCCAATGTTGATGACTCATTCTGGTTGAGCTGGGTCTAACTGGATCTTATCCAGTTTTTTCATGTCAGGCTGTACTTGACCGTTCGATTTCTTCTCTTCTAATTGCTATAATCGATCGGCCCTTTTCATCTTCAAAGAGTGAAGATAGCAAGTTCTTGCTACCTCCTGGCTTCCCTTTATTTCCCTCACTCCTCTCTTAGTGGGAAACCTGATGCGTTGGTGGTACGTAGATGGTACAGCCTTCATGGAATGAATCCAAGGCCTACCGAGGATAATGTTGTAAGCCGATGGACAGTGTAAAACTAAAAAAGTGGTTAGTTTGTTCACCCCTGCAGCAAATACAGGGAGTTTAATTCTGTCAACTGCCGCCGTTGATTCTCCATTGAATCCGGTTAAAACGGCCGTCGAACTCTCTATCTCTGATTCGGATAGTTCCATTTCTCTTAAAGTTGAAAGAAAAAGAACGTCCGCAGAGCTTCCGTTGTCAACGAGGATCCTCCCAACTTCGCAGTTTGATACGTTTAGTGTTAAAACTAACGCATCATCGTGAGGTCTGCTTAAGCTGGTGGCCTCATGACTATGAAAGCTGATAGAATGTTCGACAGGATCGTCGGGCAGTACTGTCGCGATTGGTTGGGTTGCTCTCCTTCGATGTGATTTGACAGCACTCACGGTATCCCCACTATAAACTGAGCCTCCACAAATGACTCCAATTGTTTTCCGAACCGGCGGAGGCGAAGGTGAGTCTTCGACATGCTGGACGATCCTTCGCTCCTTGGACTCGTTACCAAGTCCGTAAGTCTCCCTACCTTTGTCGGTCAGAAACTCTCGCAGGTGGCCTTTCCTCAGTAGTTCCGCCACTTCTGCTCGTAACGCTCGACAGTCGACAGTGAGGTGACCGTGATCTCTGTGGAACTCGCAATACTTTCTAGTGTCTCTGGCTGGGTTTTCCGGCAGCTTCTTTGGCCAAGTGACGAAATCTTGGCGCGTAAGATGAGCAATGAGTTCGGATGAGCTGATACCGAGGGCATATTTTGGCGGCGAGAGAGGACGCTTATGATCACGCCTTGTCGTTCGCTCGGGACGGCGTTCTGTTCGTCGAGATGGACCTGGGCGCTCGCTTCTGAAGGTCTTTTCTTGGTTCTCGCGTGTCCGTACCACCTCTTCCCTCGTTCGAGTCAGGTCTCGCTCGATCCGTTCATTCTCTTCCTCCAGCTCGATAAAGCCCTTCGCTCGATGTAGGGCATCCTGGATTGTGGGAGGGTATCGAGCACAGATCTCGTTTTTGAATAAAGACCTATGTCTCAAACCCTTCTTCAGAGCTTCTCTGGCTGTTCCATCGTCTAGCCCAGAGATCTCAGAAATGGCTTTACTAAAGCGCTTGATGTAAGCGCGAAGTGATTCTTGCGGGCCTTGAACAACGTTCCATAGATCCTTCGTCGTTTTACCGGATTTAATGTGGACGGAGTAACTTTTCATGAATTCGAGCGATAGCTCATCGAACGAATCGATGGACTCGGGAGGAAGGTTGCAGAACCATCTTAACGCTGCTCCCTTCAGGCTCTGAGTAAACAATTTGCACATCATATCGTCAAGCATCCCTGTCGGAATGTTCGTTGACTGCACAATGTGTTTGTACTGCAGTAGATGGTCATGTGGGTCTGACATTCCGTCAAATTTCGGAAACGAGATGCTGCTGAATTTCGGTGTAACGGTGTTGGTGATGCGGCTGGAGAGTGGTGTCTCTCGAACTCCACGGGCGAGGTCGTCGAACCCTGGAGTAGATGTGGTGGCTCGGTGAATTTGCGAAGAAAAACGCTGCTCCATCTGAGCTTCTAGCGTTCTTAACTCTTCGGCCATGATGCTTCTCATCATGTCCTCAACTTCCATCGTCCCTTGTAAAACGGGACCTTCTGGGGGTGGTGGCGAATTGGACGTCGAACGCCTGATATGAGTGTTGCGCTGGATGGGATCGAACTCTCTCGTTCGATTTTGCTGCTGCTGTTGCTGTTGCTGTTGATACTGGTATTGCTGTTGCGGGTGCTGATAAGGCTGATGTTGCTGCGGCCATTGTGCTTGCCTTTCGTTCGCCGCGGTCGTATTCCTTGGCGTTGTTAGAGGCTGCATCGGGGCCACGGGGCTGTGTGTAAAATTCCTCGTCCTTTGAGGATAGTGTGGGGTGGTCTGTTGCCAGCCCCCACTGTTTTGTCCTCGAGGAAGTTGGGACGTGGATGTTTGCCAGCCCCCAACGTTCGCTCCTGTCGAGTATCCGTAGTATGGGTAGTAATACGAATAAGCGGCCTGAGAGTTGATGGACATCAACTGGTTTTTGAGAATCTGGTTTTCTGCAGTAATGCTCTCCATTTGGCTTTGTTGGCTGTCGTATTTCTTGGTTAACTCTTCAACCATTCGCGTCAGATTAACAACCTGGGAATTTGCATCTGAGGTTGAAGCGTCTTGATGACCAACTGGGCTTCCCTGAGGAAGTTCTTCATGGTGTTCATGTTCTGCTGCCATTGTCGCTTTGTGAATTTCCGGAGTAAGATGGCCAAGGGCCCCACGGTGGGCGCCAAACTGTAGATGCTGGATTACTACAGTAAAAAATTTAACAGATATCAGTTAGATTGTACGAATTAAATAATTGATTGGGCCCCTGGCAATCGTTGATGAAATCCATAAAGCATACCGAAAAACTGAAATGCTTATATCAGAAGATAAAACGAAAATAAATGCTTGAATCTGAAATAAACATGAAATAAATGAACACCAAAATTTATAGAGGTTCGCTCAATCGATGTGTTACGTCCTCTGAGAGTAATTGTATTACTGTATATGAGTATTTTTACAGTACAGATGATTGCAGTGTTTCTGGAAATATTTCGGCAACGTGAGAGTATTAGATGTCAGGATTTCCGATGTATGTGTGGGTTTCAGATAAAGGTTTTTCGATCCCTGTAGAAGGAGGGGTCTTCCTCTATTTATAGAGGAAGGAACCAGGTCTGAACCCGAGGTTCTCGATGAACGGTTACTTGCATACTGGGACACGTGTCCGAAGGTAAGTCGTGCAGTTTGACTTAGACAGTTATCAGACAAAATCGTGGGTTTAGCGGTTGAAATGTAACATTCAGACCGCCAGTTATTGTAAATTATCTGATGAGTCATCGATAAGCACGTGTCTGATAGTTAAGGGGTAGTCCCTTTGAAAAAGCCTTTCATATGGTCGAACTACGAACGATAGATAAAGGATGAACGTTCAACGTATGATTTGCATCATCCATCGTTCGTTGTTCATTGTTCGTGTGAACGGTCAAGTTTGATGCTTGATATCATGTGATACGCGGATTGGGTCCGGCCCAATTAATCGAACGTTGGATGGACATCGAGGAGCAGGTCCGAAACTTGGGCATGGCCCAAACATATTCCATAAATGAATCGGGCGTCCGTTTAATGAACATCCAAAGACTAACAGTACAATGGGAAGACGAAGTCTAACCCCAACACTGCTCACGTTGTGTAGACAAGTATGTAGGGTAAAAAATTTAAACAAATATTAAAAGAGGGTCAAAAACATAAATATATCTATATAAGTGGCTATTTCTATAGTTTTCTCAATTTTCCTGAGGAATGTCGTGCATTATTACAATGTGTGTGGCAAATTCTATTTTTATCCATGAAATTTGGTCACTCTTTAACGTTACCTTCTTAACTTCAAAAATTGATATGTAAAAGGACAAACACTTGAATAACACGAATTTAAAAATTATTTCACCAACATAATACAAAAATTAATATTAGATCAACATGACACAAAATTAAACTAAAGTTAACTAAATTTTGTGTAATGTTGGTTAAGAATAGGAAATTTGTGTCATGTTGGTTAATAGATGAAAAAAATGTGATTATTTAAGTAATTTTCTCCCTCAACTTTAAAAAATTTCGAAAAACACTTAAAATTTAAAATGTTAGCAACGAAGCCTCATTTTTTAAATTATATTCATTTTAAACTGATGTGATCACTAATTTAAAATTTTAAAAAAAATTTCAGCATCTTAATTATTACCGAAATCAATTATAAAACCCGAACTATTTTAATAATTGATATGGTATATATGTGCTTTTTCCATTGTGATTATGTTGTGTTCCTTTCTTCCTCACCCTTTGAATTGAGAAATAGAAAAGCATACCAAAACTATCGCCGCACTCCCATCCGTACATCACAAAATGGGACATCAAACTAGGAGGAAAAAAATTGATTCTTAACAACTTACAATATCTTACAATACTCTTTTGGGCATGTTTGGTGTACAGGATTAAGAAGTATAGGACTAGACTAGATTTTAATATTATATTTGGTGATAAATTTTAAAATACTGGAATGGATAAGAGCTTATCTAGTCCATAACTTAACCCTTTTAGAACAGAATTCAACTATCTTATGCAAGAAGAGGGAAATAGAAAAACTCATCTCCTCTTTCTCAAGTTTTCTCTACAAATCATTCATTTAATATGTCAATTTCTAAGGATTTCAATCTTAATCAATCACAGGATAATATTAGATAAAATCCAATCCTATTGTTTGCTATATATTCCAATCCAATTCCTTCATGTTATCATATCTAATTTAATCTTATCTTGTCTATCAAATGGCCCTTAAAGGATTTGAGGACACGGCGGTGGCGGTTGCTCGACGACATCATATATCTCTTTTATTTTTAAGTGAGGATTTGGTTTTTTCAATGGGTTTTATCTAGAATACTTGATGAGAGTTTTGTGGTGTTTTTTAATAAAATTTTGAAACAAACCAGTTTTTAAAGTTCTTGCGGCAAGGTCAAATAGTGACCGAAGAAAAAGGGGAAAAAATAAAATTTAACAAAATGACTGTTTTAACTAACATTTTAAAATTTAAGTGCTACAATTTACGAGTGCATGTTGGCATTGTTATTGTGGAGAGAGCATTTTCTACTTATATTGTGAGAAATCGAATATTTGTTGAATGTAATTGATTGAGTAATAATTACTTGTGATAATTAAGAATTTGCTATAGTTAGTCCTTCCTCATAACAAATTCTGCCTTCGTCACTAGAGGCAAATCTACGTAACTCATCTAAGAGGACGTTGAAAACTTGATCCGCAACAACTATTTGGTGAACTTAGGAATACTTAATTCGGCGTCTAAGCGTGGAAGAGTGGATCTTGAATGAAGCTTAGAATTCGTTTGGCATTTAAGTATAACTAAACCGTACTTTTTTATATCAATTTTTTCTTTTTCTAAAAAGTCAACAAAAATTATAACTATCAAGTGTATGACATGATGTTCATTCACGTATGATAGTAATTTCATATAAATTCAGGCAGTACCTTAACGACAACTATCAAGTCACAGCTTAGCACAGAGCTAATAATTCTTAGAGTTGTTGAATAGTAGTATTTATGCAATTATATTTAAAACACAATATTACTCTAAAAAATTAGTATATCTTACAAGCGATGAATTGCCTCTGGCAAATTTTATTACATTACAAAAGAGTAACAATTATATATATATATATATAGGCGTGTGTGTATGTGTGTGTGTGGCTAAAGAACATAATGTATTTAGCTTGGACCGTACAAACACACAGAGACAATAAGAGAAAAGCGGCACACCCAACAAGGAAGCTTTGGCTTGGACTGCAAAAGAGTCTGATATGAATTTTCCGACAGAATACGTCATTGTGTTACGTGTGAGAATAGAGGGAGTTCATCGGATGATGAACCGGATGAACTAGCAGGCTCACCAGAAGCAGCCGACCATGCAAAGGTAGAATGATCAGGTACTTCTATCACATATTCAACCTCCTCAACATTTGGTTCTTGAGCCCCAGAAGCTTTTTCTGACTTTTGAATCTCTTCCAACAAAGCTGCAACGTCTTTCATAGTCGGTCGTTTCCTTCCCTTCAAATTCAAGCATCGTTTGGCGAGTTCCGCAAATGCTACGATCGATTCTCTTTTTGCCTCCTTCGTCACTCTAGGATCAACAATATCAAACAAGTTATTCTCCTCAATGGATTGCATGAAATATGTTACCAGACTCCTGCCTTGTTCTGACCTCTGGATGGAAATTGGTTTTTGCCCGGTCAAAAGCTCAACGAGAACCACTCCAAAGCTATACACATCACTTTTGTCTGTAAATTGACTTGATTGAAAGTACTCTGGATCAAAGTAACCAAATGTTCCATGTACCAGTGTGGTCAGATGAGTTTGGTCAATGGCAATTGATCTCGATGTTCCAAAATCCCCAATTTTTGCCCTGTACTTGCCATCCAGAAGTATATTTGTAGACTTAATGTCTCGATGGTAAATAGGCAAAGAAGCTGACGAATGCAAGTAGGAAAGAGCTCCTGCTATTTCTGTGGCAATTTGTAAGCGTATTTCCCATGTAAGTGGAAACTGCTCTTGCTCGTCATAAATATATTGAGATAATGTTCCATTAGGTACAAATTCATAAACCAAAAGAGGTACTTCGGTCTCCAAGCAACAACCCAATAATTTAACAACATTTCTATGATTGATTTGTGAAAGAATGACAACCTCATTAATGAATTCTGATATTTTTCCTTCGTTGTCTATTTTGGATCTCTTTATCGCAACAATTTGACCATCTGCCAACATTCCTTTATAAACTGTACCTTGTCCTCCTTGACCAAGAATTCTGCCAATATTAAAATGATCAGTTGCTTTCTCTAACTCCTTTGAATTGAACAGTTTCGTTTTCTCAACTTTAACGTCACCTGAAGATAGTTGTTGTTGTATTAATAGACCACCATTTCGTTTAAAGAACTTTTTCTTGCGTTGGATCTTTCTTCTTTTCTTCAGTAGTTTTAATAATCCCCATGATCCAAGAAGCAGTAACACTGCTCCAAACCCACTGCCAATACCTGCATAAATTAGGTAAGAGATTATTTTATACGGGGTAACTTTTTGTCAAGTAGGTTACCTTAGCACATCGTTATTGTCTGCATAAATTAATCTAGACAATCTGTTATCTGTGTCCATTCCAGTTGAAATGAAAACGGAAAAATACCAAAGCCTAAGAAGAAATTTCTTATTCTTTTGATTGTTTGTCTTCATTGTCATTTTTAGCAGTAGTAAACTAGAGCTCATGATTTTTAATTTCGAGCATCGAAAGGCATAAGTACGGCATACCTAGAAACACCACTTCAACCCGCGATTTTTTCCTTTCTGGCTCAATGCATGTGTAGCCTCCAATCGTGTTAACACAGTCGCGGCCGCCTTCACATGCCTTCGGACCTTTAGTGAAGCATTCATTAACATCTGAAATGTGATAATGTGACGAGTAAGTTTATTTTCTTTCTAGTTTGTTTTTACCGTCATTTTTGGAAGTGAAATTGCTATTTGTCATTTCTTCAGACAAAATGCTAAACTAAAAAAATGAAAGAAAGAAAGAAAGAAAGTGCTATATGTGACAGCGATCTTCTCCGGATCTTGTTTCATGTTCGTGAACAGAATATCAATTAGGATATCCTTTGATAAAATATAATGTCGCGATTTTTTTTTTTTTTTGGAAAATATACAGTTGTGAATTTCTCAAATCTGAAATCCTCTTTTTTCTATGAATAAACTAGGAACAATTTGCTAATCAGATAGCACTTGAAGAAGGAAATAAACTATGATATTGCACCAGTGAAAAAAAAAAAAAAAGAAAAGAAACTAGAGAGGCAAATGTTTGTAGATCAGGGTAGAGAGGGCTTACCTTCACAACCGTCGCGGAGATAAGGATTTCCTGCAAAACCGTACCGGCAAGAACATTGCATCCTTGTTTGATTGGCGAAAATAGCGTCGGAGTATGTTCTGCAGTAGTCAGTTGTGGTTCTTGCGGCGCCAATGTTTGAGTGGTTGAACTTGGAAGCCAAAGAATCTGGAGATTTTCCCAATGCTTCCAGTTGGGAAGTGTACAATTCCCAATTTAACACCACGGGCACGCCAGTCATCTCAGACATATCAGAAAGACTTGCTACACTTTGTGAGAACCAAATTCCCTTCACGAGAAAAGCGTATCGGCGTGCTTTTTCTATCTCCCCTTCACCTTCTGTTTCGCGAAAACTGATACTGAAGGCCTGCAGGTACGAGGGGATTGAGGTCTGGCAGCAATGAACGCCGTCGCAGTTCTTGTTTTCGGCAGTAGAATTAGTAACATCGCTACTACAAGCGGACGAGCACCCTACTGACCCTTTAAATTTTGAGCTACTTAACGTTGCAAACACTCCACAGCCGACAGCGATGAATTTGTTCTTTCTCGAGAACGAAAAAGGGCTTCCTGCTAAGCTGATGGAGCTATTTTGCTGTGCTTTATTGTCGCCGAAGTTCCAGAAAGCTGTTATCGGAAGTGCCACTTCGAGTGTTCTTCCATCAAGATCAATTCCTATCACCTCCAGATTGGCATGTTTCAGGACTGGAATATTGTTGTCTGTTCCATTGTTGCAGACTACTTCAAACCATTCGTCGACGTAACACCCTTTCCCGATTCCGAACGGAAACGGAATGTTGACGTATCCGCAACTTGGTTGACAATTTTGTTTCGTCATCCATGCTGTTGTTGTGATGAGGCATGAGAACACAAGAATGTGAGTAACCAGTTTGAGGACCATTTCTCTTATTCCCTTCTTCCCCTGTTTTCACTCTGCTTTTTTTTTGCTCTGCAGTCAAACATTGCATTATGTACAATTTGCACTGCCAGAAAAAAAATAAAAATAAATAAATAAATTAAAGGCGTTTTCCTTGCTTGCAGCCGAACTCAACCACTAAGGTGTTGTCCTGGAGTTTGTTTGTTTCATCATCTTAATTTAACTTTAACTGTACTTTTTTATGTCTTTTTCTCAAAAAATTTTTTATCTTTTCTAAAAATTCAAAAAAATTTACTATTACAACTAAAATATTTCAACTCAAACTAACCAACCAAACACACAATTGAATTAATGTTAGTCTAAGGGGGAAATGTTTAGGAAATTCAACTAACCATAGAACACGTTTCTCAAGTTAACCGTGCAATACATGAGGTGACCCACGTAACTTAGGTCTCAAGAAAGTATCCGAACCCGTTCGTTGGGTGCTCCACACATTCGTAAGGGACTACTCAAAGTAAGGATCCAAACAAATAATATTTATAGTGGATTATTAAGTTTGATAGTAAATGATGTTTAAATGAATTGATTGCACCTTTTTTTACTAGTTACAACTTTTAAAAGAAATGGTTATATCACTTTTATATTAATATCAATATCAATATCAATATCAATATATAAACTCAAGTCAGAGTTAATACATTTTTCTTTTATCAATTGGTATTTATTTATTTGAAGAGAAAGTTGTAACTAGTCTAGTTGCAGTTCATTAAATCAGAGGTAAAATAAAGCCGGAAAATCTTCCAATTAAAAATACTAGCAATTTATATTTATTCCAAGTACTACTTTGTATTTTATTTCGAGTTAAATAAATCTGAAATGATAAGTATCATCAACCTAGTATCTTGTATATAGAGAGAGTTTAATTCAATTTTTAGTACTTATATTATCAATGTAATTATTATAATATCGTTTTACATATTAAAGACAATTGTTTATTCATAATACAAGAATTTATGGAGGTTATATGACCACCCAATCCACTCCATGCTAATTTCCTTCCTTTTCTTTTTCCACCCTACCAAGCAAAGCAAAGGGTTGATCTCAATTCTCATATGCCGCGTGGCCCAACATCGGGAAAGTCAAAAAGTATAGTACGTCTTTCGACCTTTCGTTGTCACTCATTATCAAAGTCTTCAATGATAGACATCAAAGTCTTTGGTTTGTTTTGGTTCCCTTTTAAAAGAAAAAAAAAATATAAAATTATCAAAAAAAAAAAAAGTGAGAATTTTGAGATCAAAGTCATCGTTGTCTTCTTTTTTGATATGTTTGGTGTGTAAGATTAAACTTGAAGTTTAAACTAAAATTTTTATCTCTTTTTTTAATTTTTTAATTTTTTTGAAAATTTTTTTTATCTTATCTAAAAAATTAATAAAAATTACTATTGTAATTTAAAAATCTTAACTTAAACTTACGCATCAAACATCATATTTATTTTTATTTTTATTTTAATATAGCAAAAGAAGAAAGACTATTACTCACCTTTTCCTTACCTTTCTTTGTCCTTTTGCTAGAACCTTATATAAAATATCTATTGTTATTGTTATTATTATTATTTTTTTTTTTTTTTATAGAATTCTTATGATATGATCTCCAATAAAAAGGAGATCTTTTATTGTTGGATAATTTTTTTAACAATTTATAGAATGCTCAAAATAAGGACTTCAACTGTTAATGTTTGAAGTGGATTATTGAATCTAATAATGAATGGTATTTAAAAGAGTAGATTGCACATATCCTTCTAGTTGTAAGTTTTAGAAAAAATGGTTATATCACGTTTATATCAATATCAATATCAATATTGAAACTCGAGTCAGAGTTAAAACATTTTTCTTTTATCAATTGGTATTTATTTATTTGAAGAGAAAGTTGTAGGTAGTATATTTGCAATTGATTGAATCAAACTCAATAATAGGTAAAATACAAGCCGGAAAATCTTCAAGTAAAATATTAGCAATTTATATTTATTTCAAGTACTACTTTGCACTTTATTTTGAGTTAAATAAATCTGAAATGATAAGTATCATCGACCTAGTATCTTGCACATAGAGAGAGTTTAATTCAATTTTTAGTACTTATATTATCAATGTAATTATTATAATATCGTTTTACATATTAAAGACAATTGTTTATTCATAATACAAGAATTTATGGAGGGTATATGACCACCCAATCCACTCTATGCTAATTTCCTTCCTCTTCTTTTTCCACCCTACCAACCAAAGCAAAGGGTTGATCTCAATTCTCATATGCCGCGTGGCCCAACATCCGGGAAGTCGAAAAGTATAGTACGTCTTTCGGCCTTTCGTTGTCACTCATTATCAAAGTCTTCAATGATAGACATCAAAGTCTTTGGTTTGTTTTGGTTCTCTTTTGAAAGAAAAAATAAAATAAAATTATCAAAAAAAAAAAAGTGAGAATTTTGAGATCAAAGTCATCGTTGTCTTCTTTTTTATTTTTATTTTTATTTTAATATAGCAAAAGAAGAAAGACTATTACTCACCTTTTCCTTACCTTTCTTTGTCCTTTTGCTAGAACCTTATATAAAATATCTATTGTTATTGTTATTATTAATTTTTTTTTTTTTATAGAACTCTTATGATATGATCTCCGATAAAAAGGAGATCTTTTATTGTTGGATAATTTTTTTAACAATTTATAGAATGCTCAAAACAAGGACTCAAACAGGTAATGTTTGAAGTGGATTATTAAGTCTAATAATGAATGGTATTTAAAAAAGTTGATTGCATGTATCCTTCTAGTTATAAGTTTTAGAAAGAATAGTTATATCACATTTATATCAATATCAATATCAATATCAATATTGAAACTCAAGTCAGAGTTAAAACATTTTTCTTTTATCAATTGGTATTTATTTATTTGAAGAGAAAGTTGTAGCTAGTCTATTTGCAATTCATTGAATCAAACTCAATAACAGGTAAAATACAAGCCGGAAAATCTTCAAGTAAAATACTAGCAATTTATATTTATCCTAAGTACTATTCTGCTCTTTATTTCGAGTTAAATAAATCTGAAATGAAAAGTACCATCAACCTAGAACCTTGCACATAAAGGGAGTTTAATTCTTTTTTTAGTATTTACTAAACATAAAAACAGTTAACTCATCAATGTAATTGTTAAAATGTCGTTTTACACAAGAGTAGCATGATTTTCCAAGTACGGCCATGAATTTCATTGTGTGCTAGTACTGAGGAGCTGAATTAAAACTTAAATTTTTTTAGTACCAATATAAATGAGATTTATGCGAAACTACTTCATCTCATATGTCATCTCAACCCTTTTAATTTAATAAATAACTTTGTTATTATGCCCCTAATCTCATATGACCTTTAGAGCTTATTTGGTAGGAAATTAGAGATGAGAGGAGGGACGGGTGAAAATTTTTTGGGACTCATAGTTGTTTAATAAAAAATAAAAAGATGAATCATAATTATAGAGAAGAACGAAAAAAGATAAATGATAAATAAGGTGAGAGATTTTAATTTCTTTAAAGAATTTCAAATTTACTTCTCCAAGATGAAAAAAATTAGATGAGGAAATTCATACAAAATTAAATACACAAAGACGCTCCCTTCTCTCAAATTTTCTCATCTAAACTGTATATCTTTTTTTTTTTTTTTAAGTTTGAGTTTTTTTGAAAATGTTTAGAAAAATGAATAATAAAATTATACGGAAAG
>JAINRI010000205.1:0-38569 GCA_025413485.1 Ficus microcarpa | reverse complement strand
TTCTAACTGTTCACGGAATCTAGCCATTTCTTGTTGTTGCTGCAGCATTTGCTGTTGCAAATTCGTCATTAGAGTCACTAGATCCGGCTGGGGCGGATCTGCGGCTGCGTTTCCCCGTGTTCGTACCATGCTTATATTCCTACTATCGGAAACAGGCATTATCATAAGCTAGTAAACTTATCATGCATTCTATTCATATCATCACATCAGCATATATATCATAACATAATAACATAACAACTTCATCATACTTAACATAACATGTATCATAACATAACTTTCCATATATCCCGTGATCACACGGTCTCTTTTTGTACAATAGCAAAAGTACATCATCATATCGTAATACATACTTTACATACTTCAAAATACATCATACTGTACATATTTACATATTTACGGACAGAACTTCGGATGGAAGTGTCTAACACTTTCTCATCCTACATATATACAACCTAATATCCGAATAACATATATTATAATAATCCTAGCAAAAGAAAAATATGCGATATCGGTCCTAATCTAATCAGTGTCGTCGAGGGTACTCGCGGACGTATCTGTATCAGAAAGGACTACTACAGGTGCAGGTGCGTCATCATCCGCTATATCATCGGGATCATCGAGGGGAAACTCCTCAGGATCATCCTCGTCATCCATATCATCCTCATCGTCACTAGAAATGTCGACAACTGGAGGGTCTTCCTGCTCCGATGGATCTATCGGTATGACATCATCATCTGAGGTGTCCTCCGCGTCCATCGGGTCCTCTGCCTCTTGGGCAGGCATCTCCGGTACTGGCTCCTCGGGTCCGACCTCGTACTGCGGATCCTCGGGCCCTACCTTATACTGCGGATCCTCATCTCCAGCGTCATCAGCAACGGGATCCTGAGCCTCATCTGCATGATCAGCGGCAGGTACGGTCTGGGCTATCGTCTCTGCTGCTAGTATGTCATCAGTGAAGCTACCAACGGTCATCTCACGGCGGGGTGATGGAACGGACTGTCTGATATGTGTCGGTACTCCATTCCGTAGGAGCATCAACGCCCGTAACTCGGGCTCTGGTATATCCTGGGGAATGTAAGGAAGCATCGTCTCCTGGAATCTCCAACAGTAGTGGACCATAGTCTCCCCTGGATAGGCGTGCCAATCCTGTGACATCATCTGATAGCGAGTAAGTCGCATGTCCTTATATATCGTAGGATCACGAATCGGCTCATCAGCTCCTCGTGCTGGAAGTGGACCATATCGGCTCACCACGGCTGCATGAAAGTGTGCCCAAGTACGGCTAGGTAGCTGCGGCTCTCCTAAGGTAACCCACCATATCCTAGCATGTAAGACCCGAAATTTTTGTAGACTTGTAATCTCCTCGTTCATAAGGAATTAGAGTCTAAATTATGTGTTATGATGTGATGTATGAAAAATTATGAATAATAATGAGAAATTCATGATTTTGTTCCAAACGATGTTCGAGTCCTCATTTAATGATTTTGGGACTCAATTAATGTTTTACGAGCCAAGAATGAAGTTTTTAAAGGAAAAAGAATAAAAAAGGATGAAATTTGACAAAAGTCAAAGGTTTGACCAAAAGTCAAAGGGTTGACCAAAAAGTCAAAGGGTTGACCAAAAAGTCAAAGTTTGACCGGGACGGGTCACAACGTCGACTTTACAAGTATGATGAAGAAATATGAAAAGAATCTCCGAAAATGGAGTTTTATAAGCCGTAAATCCACCCTAGAAAGATCAAGCACACCAAAAAAAGAATTAAGGGCAAAAAGGTCTCCGAAAAATTGGAGAAAGAGAGTTTCGGTCCAAATTTACATGGAATAAATTTTGGATCAAATTATAAAATAAAAATGCTCATCACAGTGTTGAAAATGACTGTAGAGCGCGAAAGGAACCGCGAAAGGACGAAATGGCCAAACAAGGCCTTAGAAGAGTTAGTGGAAGATGATGTCCTTGTAATGACATCACCATTCCCTAACCAAAAATTGAAATGTAATGGAAGCCCTCTAACCCCATGAAATCCGGCCAACTAGACAAGGAAAAGAAAAGAAATTGGTTAGTTGGAAATCAATGGAGACTTGAAAGCCAACCAAGTCAAGGACCCATGCCCATGCTTGTGACCTCATTATCCACTAACCAAACTTGAGCATTTGGCTACTCTCCCTCCCATAATTTCGGCTGCAAGAGGAGAAAGCAAAGGAAAGAAAGAAAAAGAAAGTCAAGGGGACAAGAAGGTATGGCATAAAGCCATAAAATAAGGACCCAAAAGGTGGGTTAGGTATGAGATTTCCTAGAAGCCTTCTAGAGCAAACCATGGGCTGCCACCTATCCCTTTTCTCCCCACCAACTCCGGCCATTCAAGCAGCCATTTTCCCCCTTGGATTCGGCTGATCAAAGAAGAAAGAAAGGATGGGAACAATGACAAGATTTAAAGCCCAAAATCAAGGAAAAAGGTTGAACAACTTTTGTCCATCAAATCCCTTCTCTCTCTAGTCATTTTTGTGGAACAAAAATGAGTCAAACCATGCTCTCCCTCCCCCTAAAATCCGGCTGCTCACTCCCTCCCACTCCCCATCATTTTCGGCTGCAAAGGAAGACAAGAAAGAATGGACACAAAGCCTTGAAACAATGGCAAGAAACCAACCACCAAGTCACATCACTAGACCACCCTTTCCTTGTGCCTTTTGAAGGAAAAAGAGAGCCAAAATCTCTCATTTCCCCTTGTGCAAGTTCGGCTTTGAGAGAAAGAGAGTGAGAGCAAAGGAAAAATTTGGAATCCCATTCCAAGAGGAGGCACGGTTTGAGAGAAAGAGAGAGAGAGATTGGAAAATTTTCTTGTGAGTTTGTGGAGCATTGACCGACCAAGAAGCAAGAGAGGAAGAGGTAAGTAAATCTTGAAAATTTCCTGGATTCCTCCTTTGATGATGCTCGGTTTTTAGTTGCAAGCAAGAAGAGCTAACAACAAAAATTTTTGGATGCATTTTCTTTGTCAAAACCGTGGGTTAGGAGCAAGCCAAGGAAGGAAGAAAATCTTTTGGATTTTGAAAACCCTAACTTGGGTTGAGGTAAATCTTTTAAACCCCTTGGATCTAAACTTTATTTAAGTATTTTTAAGGTTGGTTCAAGAGATTTGTAAGGACATAAGTCCATTTAATTTCAGCCCTATTTATGGTGTGTATGTGCTTGATAGGTTAGGGTTGGTTGGCTAATTTTTCTATGCTTGTTGCTTTAAAAATTTTGTGCATGAAAATGATGGGTTTTTCATGCTAGAAGATAGGTTGTATGTCCCATAAGGTTAGGCCAAAAATCTGCCAAGGCAGTCCACTTGTTGCATGCTAGCTTAAGACGTAAACCGAACACAACACTCAACACTGCCAGTTCGGGTTCGAACCTGAGCAGTTTCGGGAAAATGAAAATATCATGCCCTTAGAGGCCGAATGAGGAAAAAGTTAAAACAAGAAAGTTGTTCGGAACAACTTTTCCTAGAGGACAACGCGGACAGAATCGCGAAATAAGGCTCCAAAGGCCTTCGTTTTACTCGAAACCCGTGGCTGAACTCTGGAACGTTCTCCACACAGTTTTCCAGACTTAACCCGTTTTCAAATAAAAACTGGTACTGATCTAGGCCGAACTAGATTTTGTGCAAAACATGAAAGTTCTAGCATTTTTCGATAGCTACAACTTTCATGAAGAAAAGTTTTTCAGATTCCGAGCCGATTTTTAAACTGGGCACGTTTTGTGAGAGGCGCGCAGAGAGTCCGAAAACCAACAAATGAATCTCACGAAAATCTCTTCTAGAAAAGTAATGAAGTGTTCCAAAATGGTCATTTTAGCATCGGAAACCATTCCAAAGGTGGTTTCCGACCCCAAATGATTTTACAAATAATTATTTCGAAAACCATGGATTTTAAGGGCTCGGGTTTGAAATTCACATTTTTCCATAAAGAAAAGAAAAAGAGGGTTTTAACCAAACAATTCCAAGATAAAGAAAATAATAAAATTAAGCTAATGAATTTTCTAACTAAAAGGAGTTAGAATTTTTATAAGAAGAATGAAGGATTTTTGGGAAGTAAATTGCACAAGATTTTCCAAAAATAATGAAGAGAAAGTTTATAGTAAAATTGGTGAACAAGCCGATTACGAACGGTAACCGGATATTAGATCCGAGTTACATACCCAAGGATAACCAAGGGTTGACAAGAGGTTGACCCAAGGTTAATCAAGGTTAACCTTAAGGGTTACCCAACATAACCCTAAGGGATACCCACATGTGTATTGGGCTAAGATCTAATGGGTTCAAGGAAATAACCCAATAACATAGATATATGAGCAAAGCCCAATAAGAAAACAAGGCTCTAACCAAAAAGGTTACCCAATGTAACCTCATAAGGATTTATCCAAGTCCAATAAAGAATGGGGATAAAAAATGGCCTAGATGGATATTATGAATAGGGGACATACAACCAAAAGTAAATGTGAGTGTTGGTAGGTCACCAACACCTTACGAAAGGATCCTGATCCTATATTTTTGGTATATCAGGAAAGTAAATTGCCGTTGCCGACGAATTACGGAACGCGATTCTAAGGAACACGACACTAGAGGTAAGTACAAACCTCACCTGCAGTATGAAAACTAGTAAATTATGTTCAAGTATGTGGTTTTCAAATATGCTGCAATATGTTGTGTGCTATATCTATGAAATGCCATGTTTTATGAAAAGCGCTATTTTTGCGAAATGCCATGTTTATAAAATGCGCTATTTTCGTAGAATGCTATGTTTATGAAAAGGTGCTATTTTTGCGAAATGCCATGTTTATAAAATGCGCTATTTTCGTAGAATGCTATGTTTATGAAAATGTGCTATTTTTGCGAAATGCCATGTTTATAAAAGGTGCTATTTTCGTAAAATCCTATGTTGATAAAAAGTGCTATTTTTGTAAAAGATTATAATAGTGCTATATTCGCAAAATGCCATGTTTATGAAAATGTCATATTTGCAAATGCCATGAATGAAAGGAATGCCATGCCATGTTATTAATGAGATATAAGTATGTTATCATGTAGTGACATCATATGGTATGATCACTAAAGATAAATAACATGGTAAGAAGTCACAAGTAAGGTGTCGTACCAACCTCCCCAAGGTGGAGGATTTTTATATACAAGTCACGGATTCACCTCCTCGATTCTGTAAGAGGGTGTAATCACTTGTGTTCCCTGGTGCAGTTAGGGGCTTGCAACCCCATCTAACTGTACTGGGAGGCGCGCTATAATTTCAGGGTACGTACACTAAGGGGGCCCATAAGAAAGATAAGAAAGTTAATGAAATGCATAAATGGAACATAATTGGTTCACGCATATGCATATGATAAATGAATGTTTCATGATGATTTAAATGTTTTGTGAGATTATGTTTGTGCTTACTGGGCGAAAGCTCATCAAGTTATATTTCATACTGTAGGTAAGAAACCCGCAGCTTAATGCTGGGCATTGCTGGAGCGGTGTGGCGGCAGACGAAGGCGGTATGGATACCACTACGCATGTATTCCGCGAATCTTTTGATGAAAAGAAGTTTTTGTATATAAGCATGTATGGCAAAGACAAATTATACTTATGGTATTTTGGAACTAGATACCTCAAGTAAACGTTTACTTGAGTAGTAATGAAATATTACTAAAGACGAATGTTTTACAAGTAAGTTTCAAAATGAAATAAATATATATGTATGTTTAAGAAAGTCAAATGAAAAAAAAAAATATCCCCAAATTTTCAAGTAAGTAAGTAAAGTAAGGAGTGACAGCCGTACGTAGTAAGGGGGCGTCACATAGCATCACCAATCAGACATCGGCTGGCTAGGGTGACCTGTAAGTGCTCCTCGATGTGACACATCGTGAAGATCTGCTCCATATCATGAAGCCATATGCTAATCGATACTGATCGTCTGGTGCTATCGAAGTGCTGAGGCTGCGATCGGTAAAAAGAAACTACGGCATCCCGATCCCTCTTCACTTGTGTCGTGTCCATGATACCGCGTCTATATCACGTAATATAACCATAAACACTATTGCATATAAATCATATAGCATATAAGAAAGAAATCTAAACTTACTTGCAATGATGGAGGCGATGTCAGGCAACTGTGAATTCGTGTCGCAAGGGAACCGCTCTGATACCAACTCTTGTAACGCCCCACCTAGCGTAGGCCGTTACCGTACTTACTAACATACATTCATAATATAAACTTCCTTACTAGGATTGAAAACACAGCGGAAAAATTTTTTTTTTTTTTTTTTATAGCATTCACAAAACACTATAAACATATAATAATACTGTTTTGCGTACTAGTATATTAATCACCAGTTAATATAAAATATTTCATAATTTACATAATATCACAAAACTCGTAGCGATACCCATAATCCACTCATTCACAGTCCCTTGGCTCGCTACTCCATCTTGCATCACTTTCAGATAGCTGGTTCCTTACCTACAGCATAAACTTAAAACAGTGAGCTAAAGCTCAGTAAGTACAACTCTTAAGCCGTAAAGAAAGTATAACATAGACACAACATACACAGAGCATGCATTGACCACATTATGCTTTCTTATTCTTATTCATTATGGGCCCTTACCTCGTGTGTTCGTATCCGGCGCGCGACTATGGATTGGTTGGGGCGGCCAAACCATATCCAACTCAACCCACAGTCCAACCCGACCTGGCGCGGGTGGTACGACACAGCGCTTAATAACTTACTTATTCTTATCATTAGTGAACATACATTCTGTTGTCACCTTTTTAATTCTATTATTTCTTATCTTAACATAATTTATATTGCATACATGTTATCTATCACATAGCACAGAACACATCATGGAAATCTAGTAATATATACTAGTAGCTTATGCTGTAGACGGTGTTGTACTTACCGTCTATCCGTGTGTCGCTTGGCTACTCCTCTTCGAGCTTTAACTGCAGAATCCCTCCTGCTCGATCGAAGGACGTACATGAGATTTCTAATCTAACTCATAACACGTTGGTGACCAACCAACATTCATGTGGGTTTTTCGGTGATATGTCCCCCTAAAGATAAACCATGCATACATAGAGGGTGACTACCTTAGTAGTCTTATGGATCATGATCTAAAAAGATACGTTGGATATCCTTTTTATACACTTAGCCCATTTATAAACATGTCGGGTTAGATCAACACCAACCCTTGGGCCTTAATCACTGACTTATAGGTTAACCAAGGTTAACCCTTGTGATTACTAACGTGAATCCCTATTCGGCTTACTTTAGGGTTTTGGGACCTAAGTCCCGATAACTCGGGTATAAATCCCCAGTTATCATGCGTCTTAACGTTTCTTGAACACTTGGCTTAGAATCCATTTTCTTTAAAAACTTTAGCTTGAAATCCCTTTTTCATAAAAGACTTAGCTTTTTAAAACTTAGTCTTGTTAACTTTTTCGTAAAAATTCGTAAATCTTGGTCTATAATTTCATAAAATATTTAAGGGTCGGAAACTGCTTTTGGGACAGTTTCCATACTTGAAATAACGTGTTTGGTTCGAAAAACGTTTTTCCTAGAGTGGTTATATAAAATCTTGCACAGAAATTCTTTGATTCCTGTGCAGTTTTGACATTTCATTTTATAGTTAAAAATCCCTTTTGAATTTGAAAATGTTTTCTTCACGAAAGTTCTAGCCCTCGAAGAGTTCTAAAACTTTCGTGTTTTGTAAAATTTCTGATTCTGTACCGATTGGTACCAGTTTTTAATCGAAAACGAGGTTAACTTTGAAATCCTAGTCTCACAGACCACTTACGGGTTTTCTGGAAAAAGAAGGCTGTTGGAGCCTTATTTTGTAAAACTGGCTGCGTTGGCCGCTAGGAAACATCCTAGTCTACAACTTTCGTGTTTTAAGTTTTTTCCCATTCGGCCTCTAAAGGCCTGTAATCCAAGTTTTACCGAAACTGCTCCCTGGAACCCGAGAGCTAGTTTTGGTTCTTACATTTATTTTTACGTCCTAAGTCGCGGGTTCTAACTCGACCGCCCACATCGGGAGATAGTCAACATGCATGCAGCGCATCTAACGTCCCTTAACCTAACCATACAGCCCATGTGATCTTGCAACCCAAAAATCAGAACTCATCTATCCTAGGGTTGCATAATCTCTAGCTTAGCATACATCAAACCATTCATGCATTTGGCTCATAAAAATCATAACATACATGCACAAAACTAAATGACCTAATTTGGGGACATATTACCTAATTCAAAACCCTAACATGCCATTCTAGCAAACCAATCACATAGCATAATTTATGAGCATAAAATTAAACCAAACCACACCTAGAACCTACCTAATCAAGCATTAAGCACACATGCACATCTAAGGCAGCCAATAAAACATACATAGGAGCTTATGCTCTTACAAAAATTTTGCATAAAAATACACATAAATCTTAAGCTTAAAACTCATTTAAACTTGACAAAAAGCTTTTAAAAATTTTACCTCACAAGAAGTGGATTTCGGCTTAGGGTTTGGGATACCCGAAAAATTTCTGCTTGCATCAATTGGTTCCAAGGGTTCGGCTGCTCACCCCAAGTGCTCCAAAAATCAAATTTTTGGCTCCCTTATGGTCTCCTCTCCTTGCTCGGTCACTCTAGGGTTTCTAGCCCCAAACTGAAATTTTTTCCCTCTTTTCTCACACAAACCCGAGGGCTGCTTGGAGCATGAACCAAGCTCCAAAACTTTGATCAAATCTCACTCCTTTGCTCACTAGACAAACCCGAATCTCAATCCCTAATTTTTCCCTCAAAATTTGGTTTTTCTCTTGTGTTTCCCCTGCTCCAAACCCACGGCAACAAGGCTGCAAGGGCTGCAGAAAATTTTCCTTTCTCTCCCCCTCGGTTTCTAGCCTACCCGAAGCAAAGATGGTTGGCTTGGACTTGAAAAATTTTCTGATCTCACTCTCCCTTTTCTCTCGGCTTTTTGTGCTGAAAATTTGCAAGAACCTAGTTGCATTTTTGAATTAAAGTGAATAGAAGACACTCCTATTTATAGGCCAAGAGAGAACTCTCAAAAATCTCATTTTGACCCCAAAATTTTCAAAATTTTGGACTTTATGCATGCTAGGTGTCCGGAGCTCATGGAAGGTGCAAGACAACTCATGGTGAGTTGGCATAGTCCACATGTCTCCTTGCTATTGGTCCAACACACCTCTTGTAGAATAAAATAATATTTCTTTTTGAGATATCTTAAAAATTTAAGGCTTTGTTTGGTAGAAAACTTTGAAACTTTGATTGTAAAAATTTAAATTCCAATACTGTAATTATTATTTTACAGTTTGGATTTTTCATATTTACAGTCAAAAAAATCGGATCGAAAGTCTTTTCTCAAATCCTTCTGCCTCGTGACTTAATGTGGCGTGCTTGATTTTTCTAAGGTGGTTTTAGTTTCTAACTGTCATAAAAATTAGTTCCTGCATTATTTTTCATAAATCGCAGATCTTAAAATTCCTTCGTCATAATTTTGGCCATTTTGGTCAAACTTTGACTTTTCGGTCGACAGTTGACTTTTTCGGTCAAAATTTTGACTTTTGTAGAATTGAGTCGATTTCACTTCTTTTTGTTCAAAAAGGCTATTTGCTTCTTCGAACAGTCATTTTTGAGTTTTATTAAGCTATAAAAACTCATAACACACATTAGAGCTCTGAACTAAGCTTTTTCATGAAATCGCATGCACTATTTACATTCAATTCATTACAAAACTAGTTACATGAAAAACTAGATCTCACAAAACAACCTTTCAGCAATCTTTGATACAAGATGGAGGAGCGTGGACGGGCAATGTGAAATCGTGGGGAATGGAATTCGCTACGCGTTTACATCTTTTTAGATATTTAATTAAGAATTGTATTTTCAGAGCAGTTACGTGCTAAGCAGCACGGTATAAAAAAAAAATTTCCGCTGTGTTTTCAAATACTAAGTAAGTACTATTTTCAGTAGTCAGCAGCAGTAATAAGTAGTTAGTAGCAAACAGTAGAGTAGCGCACCGGCGCCAGGTCGGGGCGTTACACCAATAAGGTACATCAACAGGTTCTATTCCTGTTTCAATTAGGGCGTAAGATAAAATCATCCTATCTTACTATAAATCATAATCATAAAATGTTGGTGACCTAACCAACATTCATACATAATCTTAGTGATATGTCCCCCAATCATACACATGATAACTTGTTAGGTTACATAAGGTAACCTTGATTACTAAGCCCATACATACACAAGTAAGGTTAGGTTACTGTCCTAACCTTGGGCCTATGCCTTAACATCCTTAGTCCATAATCCATTGGGTTATCACAAGTAACCTTAGATCTTAGCCTATTATTAAACTTGGTATCTTGTTGGGTTATATTGGATAACCCTTGAGGTGAACCAACTTGGTCAACTAAAGTCAACATCCTATAGGGTCAACTTGGGCTTTGGGCCAAGCCCAGTAGCTCGGGTATCCTTCTCGATTATCAAAGGTCGTCATCTTGTTACCAAATTGTAAGACAACTTGGTTCAAAATCCACTTTTATTTCTCTTTGAAAAACTTGACATTTTAGGTTCTTTCTCTTCAAAAAAATCCTTAGTTCAACTCATGAAAATTTGTATCTCTTGAGTAGGGTTTGTAAAAATTGTTAAGTATTGGAAACTGCCTTTGGAACAGTTTCCCACTGCCAATTATCAGTGTATGTGTAGGAATGTCCTTTTCCTGCACTGTTTTAGAAAATCCTGTGCAGGAATTTCCTGTTTCTTACACAATTTTTTGAATCCAATTTTTATTTAAAAATCTGAGTTGAATCTAAAAAAGTTGTCTTCACAAAAATTTTAGATCTTGAAAATCCCAAAAACTTTTGTGTTTTACACAAAACCCAGTTTGGACTTTATCCTACTCAAATCCCTTGTTGAACCTGTCTGGCCGTGCATGAAGTCTGGGCACGGTCATGCTCGGATTTTTGTAAAAACCGAGGCCATTGGAGTTTTATTTTCAAAAATGGTTCATGTGTCCCACTAGGAAAAATCCTTATCTACAACTTTGTAGTTTTAACTTTCATCAAATTCGGTCTCTAAGGGCCTCAAATACGGCTTTCCAGAAAACTGGCCAGTTTTTACCCGAACTGGAAGTTTTTCGGCTTAGGTTCGTTTTACGTCCTATTTCGTGTAATCTAACTCAACCGAACATGCGGGAGCCTAGAAAGCAGACATGCAGCATTTTCTAATATCCTAACCCAACATTCATGTGACCCGATCATATCCATGCAAACCATTAACGAAATTGCATCACCTAGGGTTTGCATGAGTTCTAGGTTGAATCAAACCATTCCATTCATTTCTATCAACCTAGCATGCACATACTACATCATTCATATACTTGGGGACATACAACCATATCAAGCATTAAACATGTAAACCCTAAGTTTATGCATTCAAAGCATAAAATCATGCATACTTAGCAACATAAACCATCCTACACGTAAATCAAGCACCAATTCTAATTATTTCTAATCTGGAGCATAAAATTAAATTGAGCTTATACTCTTACAAATTCAACTTGAAATACACCTAAATTTTAAATTGAAGCTCAATTTAAAAGTTTAGGGCTAAGGGAAATTACCTTGATCCAACACAAGGCTAGGTTAGGGTTTGGTCCACTTTTTCTTCCTTTCTCCTTGACACTCCACAACCGGCCTTCTCCTCCAAACGGGGTTCCAAATTTTTGGCCACTTTGGCTTGTGCTCAACCAAAAATCCGGTCACTCCTTACAAGCCAATTTCCTTTGTTTCACTTTTTTCCTTATCCCTTTCTCCTTCCCCACAAACGGCTTCCTTGCCTAATGGGGTACCAAAATTTTTTTCAAACCTTAGCTTGTGATTCTAGCTAAATCCGAACACTCCTACAAGTCTCTCCCTTTGAGTTTTTAATTTTTCCTCTCTTCTTTCTTTCCTTCCTTGTGTTCGGTTTTTAGAGGAGAAAATTGGGCATAGTTTGGCTAACTTTCACAAATTTTGTGAATAAAATGGCCAACACCCACCACCTATTTATAGATGATGATGAACTCTTTAATATTGCTAATAAGCCCTTGAAGAAGTAAAATTTTGCACAATGACCCCTCTAGGTGGCCGGCTACTATAGCTCCCTTGGAGGCCAAGTTTGCTTGTTCACGAAGTGTTCTATGCTTACATCACCTTGATGACATCGTTTTGCTTACATCATGCTTATATTACTATTTCCAAAAATTACACTTTAGCCCCTAAGGACAAAATCTTTGCAATTTAGTCCAACATGTGGCCGGCCATCCTTGGTTGCTTGGTGGATAAGTTTTTGATTTCTTCCCACATTTTCTTCAATTCCAAAAATTATATAATTATCCTTGATGAGTTGTCCACCTTTTAAGCCTTGTTTGGCTTTTTCCTTAATATGCAGTCCAATTTCAAGTTAACACAGATATTTCCAATACTGTTATCAACTAATCTTGTTCTTAATTGTAAACATGCTTCGTGATGTCACTTCGTAAATGAATCATAAATATATCATAGACTTAGATCAAATCTTATTTTATCATAACATCATATACACATCACCTAACATATCATATCATACCACATTATACACCACATAACATATCAGGCAAGATCACAACAAAAGCCTATGCTGTAGGCGAAGTTATACTTACCTCGTCTGCTATGTCCTATATCGTGCTGCTCCAAGCTGGGGTGCAACAACTGTAACGTCTGCTATGTCATTATCTTATGTACTTGTACCATATCTTGGTTTTAATAACTTAAACCTACTTGAAAATTTGAGAATATATATATATATATATTTTATACATTAACATATATAGATGGTTTAATTCACATAGCAAGCTTGCCATGTATACGTATAATATTGAAATAAAAAGACTTATCCAAGTCTTCAACACCATTTATACTATATAACATAATTTGTTTTTGAGATATATACATATATACATATCAACTTAAAAGAAGTTGTGGAAAATTTTACGTAGTGGTATTCCACATCGCCCTTCACTCGCCGCATCGTCCACATCGCCCACCAATTAAGCTGCAGGTTTCTTACCTACAGTATGAAATATAAACTGATGAGCTTTCCCCCAGTAAGCACAAACATAATTTCACAAAACATAACACATGTCGTGCACTTATGCATTAAGCAATTATGTCCAATTATGAATCTTTTATGATCTATTATTGACTTGATCTTATTATCTTACTTTAACTGTGGGCTCCTTGTGTGTACGTACCGAATGCGCGCTTTCCAGGGAAAGTTAAGGTTTGCCAGGTCCTTAACCAATCTGGGAATCTTGAACATGAACATGAATAATCTTGAACTTTGCTTGTATGTTCTTACCATGTGGTTTAACATTAGTGAACATATCTCATGATGTCACTATATCATATCATAACTTAACGTTTTAACCATAACATGGCATATCTTGAGATATTATGGCATAACATGGCATTCTTGAAAACATGGCATTCTTGTAAACATGGCACTTTTGTAAACATGGCACTTTTGTAGACATGACATTTCTGTAAACATGGCACTTTTGTAAACATGGCACTTTTGTAAACATGGCATACTTAAAAACATGACATACTTGAAAACATAGCATACTTATAAACATGGCATACTTGAAAATAGTATTTACTATTTTCATACTGTAAGTGAGGTTTGTACTTACCTCGTGTGCTATATTCTGAGTGTTGCTACTTCAATTCAGTTTGCAACAGCAGGTTATTTCCTGCTATTTAAAAGAACATAGGATAAGGATCCTATAAATGATAATCATAAAAATGTTGGTAACCTAACCAACATTCATACATAATCTTAGTTATATGTCCCTTCTAACATACTCATGATAACTTATTAGGTTACATAGGGTAACCTTGGTTACTAAGCCCATACATACATAAGTAGGGTTAGGCTTATGTCTTAGCATTCTTAATTCATAATCCATGGTGTCATTACAAGTAACCCTAGGTCTTAGCCTATTAACAATCTTGGTATCCTACCGGGTTATGTTGGGTAACCCTTGAGGTGGTCAAACCTGGTCAACCAAAGTCAACATCTTGGTGAACTAAAGTCAACCTTCTATGGGTCAAACTTGGGCTTTGGAACCAAGCCCAGTAACTCAGGTATCCTCCCCGGTTACCATCTGTCATCGTGTTGTTAAATTTTGGCTTTAAAAATCCAATTTCCTTTAGTTAACTTACAAAAATTCGTGACTCTTGAAGTGGGGTTTTACAAAAATCATTAAGGGCTGAAAACTGCCTTTGCAACAGTTTTCATAGTCATAACATTGAGTTGGGTGGAAAAATATACTTTTTTTGAATTGTTTTTAGAAAATCCTGTGCAGGAATTTCTTGTCTCCTGCATAGTTTTTAGAAATTAGTTTTTATTTAAAAATATGGATTGAATTGGAAAAAGTTGTCTTCACAAAAGTTTTAGCTCTCAAAAAATCATACAACTTTCATGTTTTAAGGAAAACCCAGTTTGGACTCTAACATGCTCTTATTTTCTGTTGAACTCACCTGGCTGTGTATAAATCCTGGGCACGGTCAGGCTCGGGTTTTCATAAAAACCGAGACCATTGGAGCCTCATTTTGGAAAACTGTCCATGTTACCCCCTAGGAAAAACCTTTCCAAACAACTTTCATGTTTTAAGTTTTCTCAAATTTAGCCTCTAAGGGCCTCAAAACCTGCTTTCCATATAACTGGACAGATTCTACTCGAATCTAGCAGTTTTCCTTGTTTAGGTTCGTTTTACGTTCTATTTGCGTAATCTAACTCAACTGAACACACGGGAGTCTAGAATTCAAACATGCAGCATTTTCTAATGTACCATCCCATCGTTCACATAACCATACAACATTCACAACTCATTGGGGACATATCACAAACACACAGTAGGCCTTTTTCATGCAAACCCTAATTCTCATGCAACCAATCACATAATCATGCATAATTTGGAATTTAAAACCACCTAAGCACCAATATCAAGCACAACCCTAAAATTTCTAAACTAGGGCATGAAAATTAAATTGAGCTTAAGCTCTTACAAACCAAGGCTTGAAATATACTTAAATCCCAAATTGAAACTTGAATTGAAAAGCCTAGGGTCCAAAGAGGTTACCTTGATCAATTCAAGAAGTTAGTTCAACTCCCCCCCCCCTGGCCTTCACCAATAGCCGGCCTTCACCTTCTAAATGGCACTAAGAATTTTTCAACCCTAGCTTGTTGTTCCACTAGAAAAACCGAACACTTCCTAGCACACTTCTCCTTGGTTTTCAATTTTTTTCTTTCTCTCTTTTCTTTTCTCTTCAACTCCGGTTTTTGAGAGGATGTTTTTGCATGGTTTGGCTGAATTTTCAGAATTTTTTGACCAAAAATCCGCCCCCCCTTGTGCCCTATTTATAGGTGAAAAATAAATTATTTTTGGATTTATTTTTAATCCAATTTTGCTTAGAAACCCTTGAGACAACACTAATTGCACAAGATTTTGCACAAATGCCCTCCAAGTGACCGGCCATATTGGGTGCTAGTTGGCAAGAATTTGATTTTCCAATTTTCCTTAAAGCAAAGTGATGTCATAAATCAAAGGTGTGATGATGTCATCACCCTAAGGCCTTGTTTGGCTTTTTCCTTATTAGGCAGTCCACTTTTATGCCAATACAGATATTTCTAGTACTGTGCTCACTAATACACAGTACTGTTATACTGCATTGCAGTTCAAAATTTATTTGTGTAAAAATGGACTGTACAAAAATTTTTCTTTTTGCTTAAAGCCTTTCTGCCGTTAATGTCCTACTTGGTGTGCTTGATTTTTCTATGGTGGTTTTAAATCTTATTCTTATTATCTTGTCCGTAAAAATGATTTTTGCAGTATATTTTCCATACTGCTTATCATATGATAATAAAGTCATACCGTTTGACCATTCTTGGTCAACCTTTGACTTTTTCGGTCAACTTTGACTTTCTTGGTCAAACTTTGACCAACATGAAGTTACGGAATTTTTCATCCATTTTTGTTCAAAAGGTCACATGCTTGATTAATCAACTGCTTATTAAGTCTCATAGTTAATTAAATGAGAACTCAAACATTTACTGATAAAATTATGAATCTCACATTGATATTCATAATTTTCATGAAACATTACATAAACACATAGTACGACCTTTAATTTCTTAGATATAAGGAAATAATGAGTTTGTAAAAATTTTTGGTTATTACAACAACAGGCTATCTCCTGTTATTCCAAAGACACAGGGTAAGGATTTAAAATCATAAAAGTTGGTGACCTAACCAACATTCATACCCGTCCTTGGTTATATGTCCCCCAAACATAAATCTTGGTTATATGTCCCCCAAACATACATAATAACTTACTTGGTTACAATAAGTAACCCTAGAGTTTGAGGTCTACCAAACGTAGATCATAACTTATTAGGTTACATTGGGTAACCTTCGGTACTAAGCCCAATTGTTCATAATCTTGACCTAACTCTTATCATCCTTAATCTATAATCTTTTGGGTTTTGGGTTCACTATCCAATCTTATAATCTTATTGGGTTATGTTGGGTAACCCTTGGTGTGAACCAACTTGGGTGAACTAAGGTCGAAACTCCTAAGTCAAACTTTGGGCTTTGGGCCTAGTCCAGTAACTCGGGTATCCCTCTCCGGTTACCTTCCGTCATCATCTCAATACCAGATTCTAAAACAATTTGAGTTTAAAAATCCCTTTTTCCTTTGCTTTGGAAAACTTGGCAATTTAAACCCTCTTCTTACAAAAATCATTTGTTTAACTTGAGAAAATTGTTGCTCTTAGAGTAGGATGTGTAAAAATTGTTAAGTTTTGGGAACTGCCTTTGGAACAGCTTCCCTAGTCAAATTATTAGTGCATGTTCAAGAATACCCTTTTCTTGCGCTGTTTTTAGAAAATCCTGTGCAGAAATTTCTGTTTCCTGCACAGTTTTTGAAATCCAATTTTTGTTTAAAAATATGGGCTGAATTTGAAAAAGTTGTCTTCATGAAAGTTTTAAAACTCGAAAAGCCCTATCACTTTCATGTTTTGGTCAAGACCTAATTCGGGCTCTAACCTACTCGAATTCCCTATTGAATCTTCCTAGCCGTGCATGAAGTCTGGGCACGGTCAGGCTCAGATTTTGTTAAAAATCAAGGCCGTTGGAGTCTTATTTTCAAAAACGGTCCATGCTGCCCACTAGGAAAAACCCTTCTCTATAACTTTCATGTTTTATGTTTTTCCCAATTCCGCCTCTAAAGGCCTCAAATCCTGGTTTCCAGAAAACTGACCAGTTTTCACCCGAACTGGCAGTTTTTGGCTTACATTCGTTTTACGTCCTAATTCGTGAAATCTAACTCAACCAGTCATGTGGGAGCCTAAGATTAGACATGCAATGCTTTTCTAATGTACCATCCCTGTAACGACTCGCCTAGCACAGGCCGTTACTGTACATACATACATACTTAGTCGTAACATACATACTTAGTCAGCGGAAAACAGCAGAAATTTTTTTTTATACGTCGTGTACTAGTGAGTAGCGATACTTAAATAAATTGTTCTAACGTGAAATAATATAAAGACAAAACGCGTAGTGGTATTATTGTAATATCTGGTTTTCATGACTACCAATTCTTTGTAAAGAATTAAACATGTGCAGTTTATGCAATTATATGAAAAAGTTCAGTCCAGAACTTTCAGATGTGTTTTGTAGGTTTTTATAGCCTAAACAGACTCAAAATTGATATTTCGGACGATAAGAAGTGAAAACTGATCATTTTATGAAAAGTCAAAATTTTGATCGAAAAGTCAACCGTTGACCCGAAAAGTCAACGTTTGACCAAAATAGTCAAAATTGAGTGTTATGAATTTTAAGATCAGTTTTTCACGAAAAAGACTACCGAAACTCATTTTTATTAACAGATAAAGAAAATGAGACTTCGGTTGTTCGTTTTTCAAATCCGGCGATTTTTCTAAGCTCATAGGGCAAAAAGGGTTTGAGAAAACAAGAAAAAGGTTTTTCGACCCGAATTCCCGACGGCATGTCAA
The DNA here is from genome assembly GCA_025413485.1 of Ficus microcarpa. Classification (NCBI taxonomy): domain Eukaryota; kingdom Viridiplantae; phylum Streptophyta; class Magnoliopsida; order Rosales; family Moraceae; genus Ficus; species Ficus microcarpa. The sequence continues at coordinate 20,425 of JAINRI010000205.1, read as the reverse complement.
AAATCCAAAAACTGTAAAATAATATTTACAGTATTGGAATTTAAATTTTTGAACTCGACGTTTCAAGATTTTCAGTCTAAAAACACAGTTTTGGTTCAAGATTTCTCTAGAACAAAGCTTGTTCTTATCCAATTGATGTGGTGGCCCAATTAGCTTTTGCCAAGTGTCCAAGACAACTCATCCTTAGTTGTCTTGCACCCCTTGATGGCCGGCCAAGCCTTGGGAAACAAGGCTAAGAATTCAAAATTTTAGGGGTCAAAATATGAATTCCAAAAGCTCTTCATGAGCTCTATAAATAGCCCCTTCATCTTATTCATTTTATTCAAGAAACCAAGCCAAACTCTTGCCTTTTTCCTCCTCAAAAATCCGAGAGAGAGAGAGACTTAAGGGTTCGAAAATTTTGTGAGCCAAATTACTCCACCAAGCTTCGGGTAGACTAGGGAGACCGAGGGAGAGCAAAAGAAAAATTTCTGGCCAAGTTTGGAGCAACCTGCCGTGGGCTAGAGTGCAGGGAAAACCGAGAGTGAAAGCCAAAATTTTCGAGGGAAAATTTGGGGCTAATCTTCGGGTGGCCTAGCCGAGCAAAGGGGTGAGCTTGGGTGAGTGTTTGGTGAGTTTTTGAGGCTTGATTTTAGCCTCTAGCAAGCTTCGGGTAGCTTGAGAAGAAAGGAGAAAAATTTTTCTCAACCTTGGTTCAAGTGGCCTAGTGGCCGAGCAAGCCAAGGAGATCAGCCAAGGGACCATCGGCTTGGTGTTGGTGCACCACAAGGACCAGCCGTGAACTAGGAACCAAGGGACAGCCATAGGACCATTCGGCTTGTCCAAAACCTAAGGGCCGAAATCCACCAAAGTGAGGTAAACCCTAAAACATTTTCTCAAGTTTTTAAATTGATTTTTAAAGCTTGATTTATGTGTATTTTTCGTGCCAAAGGGATGTAAGGGCATAAGCCCATGCTTGTTTAATTATTGCCCTATGTGCTTATGAGTGTGCATGTATGTGCCGGGTGTGTGCTTGGTGTGGCCGAGTGCCTTGGCTGGTCCAGCCATGGGCTGTGTGTGCGTGTGTGTGTGGCCGAGTGGGCTGGTGAGGCTAGCCGGGTGGTTGGCTAGTGCAGCCGAGTGCGTGTGTGCGTGGCCGTGTGTGCGTGTGTGCTTGTGGCCGTGTGTGCTGATGGCCGAGTGGCCTAAGGAGGCTAGCCGAGTGGTTAGGTGGACCACTAGGCTGTTTTGGCCGGTTGCTTGCAATTTTTAAATTCGGTTTTATGCTAATTGATACTAGAATGCATGCTAAGGTTAATTAGGCTTATGTCCCCTTTAGGTCAAATTTTATGTTTTATGTATGCCTTGAATTTTATGATGTTAGGTTGTTAGAAAATTTATGGCATGTATGGTTAGAGGAACCGTGCAATCCCTAGGCAATTTAGGCTCGGGTTTGTGGATTGCACGAGCTCGTGAGATTGGCTTGGCTAGCCATGAGTGATCGATAGATGCGCTGCATGTTTGAACCTAACTCCCGCAGTGGGCGGTCGAGCTAGAACCAACGTCTTAGGCCGTAATAACTTGACTAAAAACCGAAACTGCCTCTCGGGTTCACTGGGGACAGTCTCGGGAAAACATCCCAGTTTGGAGATAGAGGCCGAATTGGCCAAAACGTAAAACACGAAAGTTGTAGATTAGGGTGTTTACTAGGGGGTAACGCGGGCACTTTGCCAAAATAAGGCTCCAAAGGCCTACTTTTATGCGAAAAACCGTAGGTGGGTCAGAAGACCCAGTTTTCAAGTTAAGTTCGGTTTTGATTTAAAACTGACTTCAAACGGTAAGGAATTTGAAAATGTGTAAAACACGAAAGTTTTAGACCTCCTCGAGGACTAGAACTTTCGTGAAGAAAACTTTTTCCGAATCAAAACAGATTTTTAACCACAACCTAAAATCTGAAAACGGTGCAGGGTTCAACATAATCCTGTACCCGAATTTTGTAGAACCAACTTAGGAAAATTTATTTTCGGACATAACACGTTGTTTTAAGCACGGAAACTGTCCCAAAAGCAGTTTCCGACCCCTTACCACTTTATGAAAAATTAGGCCAAGATTCACGCAAATTTTTAAGAGGACAAGTTAAGAAAGTTAAGTTTTAAGTTAAGTCCTTTATGAAAAAGTTTTTAAGTTAAGATTTTCAAGACAAAGGAATTTTAAGCTAAGTTTTGAAAAGAAAATGTAGAACGCATGGTAGCCGGGATTCAGACCCCGAGTTACCAGGCCTCGCCCCAAGGCCCAGAGTTGACCCGACAGGGTTGACTTTAGCTCACAAAAAGGTTGACTTCGGTTGACCGACAAGATAACGAGTTCTTATACACGCCCATGGGTAGGTGATCAACCTAACCCGAATGTTTTCTAAAATGGGCCAAGTATATTGAACGACTTTCCGACCAAACCCTAAGGGTTACAAAAGGCTCTACGTTAGGGGGGACATATAGCCGAAAACCCACATGAATGTTGGTTAGTACCAACATACGATAGAAATGGAATTGAAGACTAATGTGCAAACTTTCCATCAAGCAGGAGGAGTTCTGCAGCAGCAACTGGAATAAGGATCTGCGAAACAACTAAGAGAATAGACGGTAAGTACAACACCGTCTACAGCACAAGCTAATAGGACTAGACTATTAGGCTCGTTGATGTGCTCTTGATATGTGCTATGTATGCAATCATGGAAAATGCTAAGTATAGTAATATGCTAAGATAAGATAAGCAAGAAGTTAAGTAGAAAGAAGACATCAAGAATGTATGTTCACACGTAAGAAAGAATAAATAAGAAAAGAAGGACCGTGTCGATCCACCCGCGTCAGGTCGGGTCGGACTGTGGATTGATCTGGATTTGGTTTGGCCGCCCCAGACAATTCATTAGTCGCGCGCCGGATTCGAACACGTAGATAAAGGGCCCATAAGATATAATGAAAGATAATGAAGCATAAAATGATCTATGCATGCTGAGTGCTATATGTATGCTAAATATAAGTATGCTACGTATGTTAAGTATGCTAAGTATGTTATGTATGTTATGCGTATGCCATGTATATGTTATGTAATGGTTATTGTGCGTTTAATGTTATATTGTTGCCTATTTGTTTTACGGCCTAGGAGTTGTACTTACTGGGCCTTAAGCTCACTGTTTTAAGTTTGTGCTGTAGGTAAGTCGCCTGTCAGCTGATCTTGATGCAATGGGGAGTAGCGGTCAAGCAAATGTAAAATCGTGGTATTGGAGCCGCTACGCATTTTGTGTGGTACACACTTGCAAAAGACAAGAAAAGTTTTATAAGTAGTAGTTTATATGTTTTTGCTTAAAAACAATGTTTTGAATTTGTGTACATAGTTTTGTGTATAAAAAAAAAAAATCCGCTGTGTTTTCAAGCTAAGTATGCAAGCAAGTTATAAGCATGTATGTATGTATGTAAGTAAGGGTAACGGCCTACGCTAGGTGGGGCGTTACAATTATTTCCCACATTTTACAGCTTGCCCTGCCACGCTCCTCCATCTTGTATCACTGATTGTCGGTAGGTTGCTTACCTACAGCATAGATGTAAGACAGTAAGCTTTCACTCAGCAAGTACAACTAACTATACCGTGACACAAAATAAACATAAACATAACTTGCATTTTATAACATAACATCTTGCAATATATCATGTCTTATCATATCATAACATAGCATACCATTCCATAACTTAACATACAATAGCATAATATATGCATGAACCGATTATGCTCGTATTATGCTTTCTTATTCATTATTAACTTTCTTTCATAACTTAGCTTACTTATGGGCCCCTTAACATAAGTGTACGTACCGAACGTGCAACTATGGAGTGGTTGGGGCGGCCAGTCCATTTCCAACTCAAACCATAGTCCAACCCGACCTAACGCGGGTTGGTACGACACAAGCAACTTGCTTGCCATCTTACTTATGATGTCATTCTTGATCTTATTATTCTCATAAGAGTTTGTGAACATGCTTCGTGATGTTACACATACATAATTTATAGGCATATCATAATCTTAATCATAACATAGTCTTTCATAGCATGCATCATAACTTGACTTATCATACATCGTAACATAATCACATCATAACTTAACCATATCATGACATCACATTATACAACACAACATACATCGTGGCATACATCCTAACATGCATTCTAGCATACATCAATATACTTGGGTAAGTATCACAACAAAAGCCTATGCTGTAGGCGGAGGTAAGTTGTACTTACCTCATCCGCTATGTCTAATATTGTGCTGCTCCAAGCTCAAGTGCAACAACAGGCTATCTCCTGTTATTCCATGGACATAGGGTAAGGATTCTTAACCATAAAATGTTGGTGACCTAACCAACATGCATACATTGTCCTAGTTATGTGTCCCCTTTACACAAGATGTCTTACTTGGTTACCATAAATAACCTTAGAGTTTAAAATCTATCTTACTTGGATTATAGCTTATGAGGTTACATAAAGTAACCTTAGATATTAAGCCCACTTTTATACAAATAAGGCTAGGTTACTATCCTAACCTTGGGCTTATCCCTTAGCATTCTTATTCTATAATCCATCGGGTTATGTTGGGTAACCCTTGAGGCGGTCAAAGTTCGATCAACAAAAGTCAACTTTCTATGGGTCAAACTTAGTCAACAAAAGTCAACCTCTCATGGTCAAAAGTGTAACGCCCCACCTAGCGTAGGCCGTTACCTTACTTACTAACATACATTCATAACATAAACTTAGACAGTGATTGAAAAACACAGCGGAAAATTTTTTTTTTTTTTATAGCATTGACAAAAGACCATAAACCTACAAGAATACTGTTTTGCGTACTAATATATTAATTACCAGTTAATATAAAATATTTCATAATTTACATAATATCTCAAAACACGTAGCGATACCCATAATCCACTCATTCACAGTCCCTTGGCTCGCTACTCCATCTTGCATCACTTTCAGATAACTGGTTCCTTACCTACAGCATAAACTTAAAACCGTGAGCTAAAGCTCAGTAAGTACAACTCTTAAGCCGTGAGGAAAATATAGCATAAACAGGAAATACACATAGCAAGTATTGACCACGTTATGCTTTCTTATCTCTACTCATTATGGGCCCTTACCTCGTGTGTTCGTAACCGGCGCGCGACTATGAATTGGTTGGGGCGGCCAAACCTTATCCAACTCAATCCACAGTCCAACCCAACCTGGCGTGGGTGGTACGACACATCGCTTATTAACTTACTTATCCTTACCATAAGTGAACATACATTCAGTTGTCACCTTTTTTAATTCTATTATTTATGCCCTAGCATAATAATCATTTACATAACATAATCATATTGCATATATGTTAACTAACACATAGCACATAACACATCATAGACATCTAGTAATATATACTAGTAGCTTATGCTGTAGACGGTGTTGTACTTACCGTCTATCCGTGTGCTGCTTGTCTTAATCCTCTTCGAGCTTTAATTGCAGAATCCCTCCTGCTCGAGCGAAGAACGTACATGAGATCTCTAATCTAAATCATGTGGGTTTTTCGGTGATATGTCCCCCTAAAGATAAACCATGCATACATAGAGGTTGACTACCTTAGTAGTCTTATTGATCATGAACCATGATCTATAAAGATACGTTGGATATCCATCTCATACACTTAGCCTATTTTGAAAACACGTCGGGTTGGATAAACATCAACCCTTGAGCTTTGATCAACAACTTATGGGTCAACCAAGGTTAACCCTTGTGATCTCTAACGTGAATCCTTATTCGGCTTACTTTAGGATTGTGGGATCTAAGTCCCGATAACTCGGGTATAATTTCCCGGTTATCATACGTCCTAACATTTCTTTGAACACTTAGCTAAAAATCCATTTGCTTTGAAAATCTTAACTTAGAAACCCTTTTCCTTGAAAATCTTAACTTACCATTCTTACTTCATAAAAACACTTAGCTTTTAAAACTTTATCTTATCAACTTTTTCGTAAAAATTCGTAAATCTTGCCTTATAATTTCATAAATTATTTGGGGGTCGGAAACTGCTTTTGGGACAGTTTCCATATTTGGAATAATGTGTTTAGTGTGAAAAACGTTTTTCCTAGTAAGGGTCTATAAAATCTTGCACAGAAATTCTTGAATTCCTGCGCAGTTTTGGCATTTCATTTTATAGTTAAAAATCGCTTTTGAATTTGAAAACGTTTCCTTCACGAAAGTTCTAGCCCTCGAAGAGTTCTAAAACTTTCATGTTTTGTGAAATTTCTGATTCTGTACCAAACGGTACCAGTTTTTAATCGAAAACGAGTTTAACTTTGAAAACCGAGTCTTACAGACCATCTACGGGTTTCCTTGTAAAAGAAGGCTGTTGGAGCCCTATTTTGGAAAACTGGCCGCGTTGGCCGCTAGGAAACAACCTAGTCTACAACTTTCGTGTTTTAACTTTTTGCCCATTCGGCCTCTAAAGGCCTGTAATCCGTGTTTTACCGAAACAGCTCCCTGGAACCCGAGAGCTAGTTTTGGTTCTTACATTTTTTGTTACGTCCTAAATCGCGGGTTCTAACTCGACCGCCCACATCGGGAGATAATCAACAAACATGCAGCGCATTCTAACGTCCCTTAGCCCTATCATACAGCCCATGTGATCTTTGCAACCCAAAAATCCGAACTCTTAATCCTAGGGTTGCATATCCACTAGCTTAGCATACATCACACCAATCATGCATTTTGGTTCATAAAAACATAACATACATGCATAAAACTACTTAACCTAATTTGGGGACATATTACCTAATTCAAACCCTAACATGCCAATCTAGCAAATCAAGCACATAGCATAAATTATGAGCATAAAATTAAACCAAACCACACCTAGAATCTATCTAACCAAGCACTAAGCACACAAGCACATCAAAGGCAGCCATTGAAACATACATAGGAGCTTATGCTCTTACAACATTTTTGCATAAAAATACACATAAAACTCAAGCTTAAAACTCATTTAAACTTGTGAAAAAGCTTTTAAAAATTTTACCTCACAAGATGGGATTTTCGGCTTGGAGTTGGACACCCGAAAAAAAACTGCTTGCTCCCTTTGGTTCAAGGGTTCGGCTGCTCACTCCTCATGCACCAAAAATCAAATTTTTGGCTCCTTTGTGGTCTCCCCTCCTTGCTCGGTCACTCTAGGGTTCCTAGCCCCAAACTGAAATTTTTTTCCCTTTTTCTCACACAAACCCGAGGGCTGCAGGGAGCATGAACCAAGCTCCACAACTTGCACCAAACTCACTCCTTTGGCTCACCAATCAAACCCGAACCTTAAGCCCTAATTTTTACCCCAAAATTTTGGTTTTCCCTTGTGTTTCCCCTGCTCCAAACTCACGGCAACAAGGCTGCAAGGCTGCCAGGAAAATTTTTCTTTCTTCCCCCTCGGTTCCTAGGCTACCCGAAGCAAGATGGTTGGCTTAGACTTGAAAAAATTTTCTGATCTCTCACTCTCCTTTCTCTCGGATTTTTGAGCTTAAAAATGACAAGAACTTGGCTGCATTTTTCAATTAAAAGGAATAGGAGACACTCCTATTTATAGGCCAAGAATGAACTCTCAAAAATCTCATTTTGACCCCTAAATTTTCAAATTTTTGGGCTTGTGGCATGCTAGGTGGCCGGAGGTGGAGAGAATGCAAGACAACTCATGGTGAGTTGGCAAAGGCTAGGTGTCCTCTTGTGATTGGTCCAACACATCTCACATAGAATAAAATATTATTTCTTTGTGAGATATCTTAAAATTTAGGGCTTGTTTGGATAAAAATCTTTGAAACTTTGATTGTAAAAATTTAAATTCCAATACTGTAATAATTATTTTACAGTTTGGATTTTTCATAATTACAGTCAAAAAAATCGGATCGAAAGTCTTTTCTCAAATCCTTCTGCCTCGTGACTTATTGTGGCGTGCTTGATTTTTCTAAGGTGGTTTTAGTTTCTAATTGTCATAAAAATTTGTTCCTGCATTATTTTTCATGAAATGCAGATCTTAAAATTCCTCCGTCGCAATTTCGACCATTTTGGTCAAACTTTGACTTTTCGGTCAACGGTTGACTTTTTCGGTCAAAATTTTGACTTTTGTGGAATCAAGTCGATTTCACTCCTTATTGTTCAAAAAGGCTATTTGCTTCTTCGAACAGTCATTTTTGAGTTTTATTAAGCTATAAAAACTCATAATACACATTAGAGCTCTAAAACAAGCTTTTTCATGAAATTGTATGTACTATTTACATTCAATTCATTACAGAAGCTAGTCACATGAAAAACTAGATCTCACAATCTACCCTCCTTAAAAATTTTCGTCCTCGAAAATTAGAACAACTCAGGGTAGTTCTTCTTCATAGCATCCTCTAGTTCCCATGTTGCTTCTTCAACACTATGGTTTCGCCATAAAACTTTGACCATAGGAATAATTCTATTCCTCAAAACCTTATCTTCTCTATCGAGAATTCGTACAGGCTTTTCTTCATAGGTTAAATCCGTCTGAACCTCCACTGGTTCTTGGCTAAGCACGTGTGAAGGATCTGGAACATACTTCTTAAGCATTGAAACGTGGAAAACATCGTGCATAGAAGCTAATTCTGGCGGCAAGGCGAGCTTATATGCAACCTTTCCAATCCTCTTGAGGATTTCGAACGGTCCCGTATACCTTGGACTGAGCTTTCCTTTCTTGCCAAAACGCATTACTCCCTTCATAGGAGCAATTTTGATGAAAACAGCATCACCAACTTGAAATTCTAATGGTCGTCGACGCTTGTCCGCATAGCTTTTCTGTCGGCTAAAGGCTATGTCGAGTCTCTGCTTAATCTTCTGAATATCTTCGGAGGTCTTTTCAATGAAGTCCGTCGTTTGCAACTGCTTTTGTCCGACTTCTTGCCAGTGAACTGGCGATCTACATTTTCGTCCATACAACGCTTCAAATGGAGCCATTCCAATTGAGGCATGATAGCTGTTGTTGTAGGAAAATTCGATCAGTGGTAGCTTTTCATCCCAATTTCCCTTGAAATCTAGGACGCACGACCTCAACATATCTTCCAAAGTCTGGATAGTTCTTTCTGACTGACCATCCGTTTGAGGGTGAAATGCTGTGCTAAACTTCAACCTTGATCCCATGGCTGCGTGTACGCTCATCCAAAATCGTGAAGTGAAACGCCCATCGCGGTCCGAAATGATTGATTTTGGAATTCCATGCAGTTTAACGATCTGAGCTACGTAAATCTGCGCCAGTCTTTCCACTGAGTGGGTAGCTTTAATCGCAACGAAGTGGGCTGACTTGGTCAAACGATCCACTACGACCCAAATCGTGTCGTTTCCACTCGTGGTTCTAGGCAGTCCGACTACAAAATCCATCGTAATCTGCTCCCATTTCCACTCCGGAAGTTCTATCTTCTGTAATTCTCCTCCCGGATGGCGGTGTTCAGCCTTAACTTTCTGACAAGTTAGGCATTTTGACACAAATTCTGCAATCTGATTCTTCATATTCGGCCACCAGTAGGTCTCCCTGAGATCCTTGTACATCTTGGTAGCTCCTGGATGTACAGAATATGGCGTTTGGTGTGCCTCTGTCATTATTCGTTCCTTCAAACCCTTCGCGTTTGGAACACAAATCCTTCCTTTGAAGTGGAGTATACCATCATCGGAAGTCTTAAACTCTGTGCCCTTCTCACTAAACAACCGAGCCTTCAGCAACGAAGAGTCGTTTTCTTGATGGGCCTTAATGAAGTCCAGCAAATCAGACTTTAAGGTAAGCGAAGATAACCTTCCTGTTATTACTTCAATGTTGAAATCAGCGATCTCCTTCTGTAGAGGTTTAGGAAGTGCTTCAATGGACATCAATGTGGCTACTGACTTTCGACTTAATGCATCTGCTACCCTGTTAGCCTTTCCAGGGTGGTAGAGGATTTCGCAATCATAATCCTTTACGAGTTCCAACCACCGTCTTTGCCTCATATTTAACTCCTTCTGAGTAAAAATATACTTGAGACTCTGATGGTCGGTATAGATTTCGCATTTGTTCCCATACAGATAGTGTCTCCATATCTTGAGGGCGAAGACCACTGCTGCTAGCTCCATATCATGAGTAGGGTAGTTCCTTTCATGATTCTTCAATTGACGCGACGCGTAGGCAACTACCTTCCCATTCTGCATCAAGACGGCTCCTAATCCATTTTTAGAAGCGTCACTGTAAATCACGAAGTTTCCTGCTTCTACATCAGGAATGATCAGCACAGGTGCACTTGTCAGTCTCTTCTTGAGCTCCTGGAAATTTTCTTCACATTTCTGAGTCCACTCGTACTTCTTCTCCTTCCGAGTGAGAGCTGTAAGAGGTGCTGCTATCTTCGAAAATCCTTCAACGAATCTCCTATAATACCCTGCCAACCCAAGAAAACTTCTAATCTCTGTGACGTTTCTGGGTGCTGGCCATGAACTAACTGCTTCCACTTTCGTTGGGTCTACGGAAATTCCTTCTTTCGTCACCACATGCCCCAAAAAGTGAACCTTTTCCAGCCAAAATTCACATTTCGTGAATTTAGCATACAGCTGGTGTTGTCTCAACATTTCCAGTACCAGCCTCAAGTGCTGCTCATGCTCCTCCTGGGACCTCGAATAGATCAGAATGTCATCAATGAAGACGATCACGAATTTGTCCAGGAAGTCCTTAAACACTCGGTTCATTAAATCCATGAAGGCTGCTGGGGCGTTGGTTAATCCAAAGGCATGACCAAGAATTCATAGTGCCCATAACGCGTTCTGAAAGCTGTCTTGGACACATCTGACTCCTTGATCCGAAGTTGATGATAGCCTGATCGCAAGTCAATCTTCGAAAACACTATCGCTCCCCTAAGCTGGTCGAACAGATCATCTATCCTTGGGAGAGGATATTTGTTCTTAATCGTAATCTTGTTCAATTCTCGGTAATCGATGCACATACGTAGTGATCCATCTTTCTTCTTCACGAACAAGACAGGTGCTCCCCACGGAGAGTGGCTCTGCTTGATGAATCCCTTGTCCAAAAGTTCTTGTAGCTGTATCTGAAGCTCCCTGAGTTCTGCAGGTGCCATTCTGTATGGTGCCTTCGATACCGGTGCAACACCTGGTAGTAACTCGATCTCAAACGAGATCTCCCGTTCTGGCGGCAGTCCTGGTAATTCTTCTGGGAACACATCCACATATTCCCTGATGATGGGAACATCTCCAGGCATCAACTCCTTTTCTTGCTTCTTATCCACCATGTTCGCTAGATATCCTTGACATCCACTAGCTAACATCTTCCAGGCTCTTACAGCTGATACGAGCTTAGTGGTGGAATTCCGAGATTGCCCATGGAAATTAAACTCATCCTTCTCGCCTAGGTTGAACGTTATCCGGCGTCTTCGGCAGTCAATCCTAGCGTCGTGTCGGCCTAAGAAATCCATTCCCAAGATCACATCGAAATCATGGAGTTTGATTACGATGAGATCTACAGCTAATTCTCTGCCATTGATGATAATAGGAACATTTTGGATCCAAGAATTGGACCACAAAATTTCACCAGATGGTAAAGAAGCACTGAAGGGTTGTCCTATCCTATTAACACTGTCTCCTAACTTCTGAGCAAGTTCCAAGGATATGAACGAATGCGTAGCGCCAGAATCGAAAAGTGCAATCACATCATAAGTGGCGATAGAGATCTGACCTGTCACCACATGTGATGTTCCAGCTTCTGCATCTCCCTTCGTATAGGCATAGATCCTGGCTTGGGGTTCTGGGGCTTCCAGTCTGCCTATTACTGTCGCAGGTCCTTCCAATCTAGCTTGTACTGCGTGTATCTGCCGTTGGTTGGAGTTGCGATTCTGATACTGTGGCTGCGGGTTCTGATACTGCGGTTGCTGGTTGTTCTGAGGGCAATTCTTCGCAAAATGTCCCTCTTTTCCACAGATATAGCAAGCGTTGGATCCCTTCCTACAGACCCCTGGGTGTTTCTTCCCACAAGTCTCACATGTAGGGTAGGAGACATTGTTGCCATCATTTCCCCGGTTGCTCCTCTTCTGTTGGAAATTTTTCTGTTGCCCCTGGTTGTTAAAATTTCCCTTCCGTTTGTTCTTCCCAGATTGCTTGGGACTCTGGCCGGGGTTGCTTGCTTGTCCTCTGTTACTTGCTTCCGTATTCTGACGAGGTTGTGTCGACTTTGCAGCAGACTTCTCTTCCTTCCTGGACTTGAAAATCTGGGCTCTAGCTTCCTTGTCCCGATTAATCCAGTACTCAGCCCTGACGGCCCTGCTGACACAGTCTGACACTGTTTCAGGTGGACTACTGCCGGCACTGACTTGCTTCGCAATGTCTGTACGAAACATCCTCATCATTAGCCGAACTTTCTCCTCCTCATTTGGTACCAGTTTTGGACACAAACGAGCCAGTTGCTCAAACCTTCTGATTGCGTCCATAACCGTCATAGAGCCCTGTCGGAAGTTTGTAAACTCGTCCTGTTGTACGGCAAGGACTTCTCTGTTGTAGTACATGGAACGGAACTCGTACTCAAAGTCTCGCCAGGACATAGTTGTAACATCTCTCCGCATCTGTACATTCATCCACCAATGTCTAGCGTCCTTCTTGAGAGCGAAGGAAGCGCATAGCACCTTCTCCTGCTCTGTAAGTCTCATGAAGTCCAAGATGACCTGGATGTCAATAAGCCAATTATCCGCGGCCATTGGATCTATAGGCCCTTCAAACTCGGGTGCCTTCATCCGTCGGAATCGTTCGTACAGCAGGTCTTCACGTATTGCTGGCGGATCTACTTGCATAGCAGCTGGTGCCATCGGAACATACGGAGGGATTTCCGGTTGAACATTGGGTACCTGTGGTACCACTGGCGGAACTGGCTGCGGAGCTTCTTGAGCTGGTGGGGCTGGATTCATCCGTTCTAACTGTTCACGGAATCTAGCCAACTCCTGTTGTTGTTGCAGCATTTGCTGTTGCATATTCGTCATCAACGTCACTAGATCCGGCTGGGGTGGATCTGCGCGAGCGTTTCTTCGTGTTCTTACCATGCTTATATTCCTACTATAGGAAACAGGCATTATCATAAGATAATAAACTTATCATACATATCATTCATATCATCACATCATACATACATATCATACCATAACATAACATTTCATCATACTGCATACATACTGAACATAACATGTAACATCATAACATATCTTTCCATATATCCCGTGAACACACGGTCTCTTTTTGTACAATAAGCAAAAGTACATCATCATACCTTATATACTTCAAAATACATCATACTGTACATATTTACATATTTACGGACAGAACTTCGGATGGAAGTGTCTAACACTTTCTCATCCTACATATATGTACAACCTAATATCCGAATACATATACTATAATAATCCTAACAAAAGAAAAACGCGATGTCGGCCCTAATCTAACTAGTGTCGTCGAGGGTGCTCGCGGACGTGTCGGTATCGGAGAGAACTACTACGGGTGCAGGCGCGTCATCATCCGCTGGCTCGTCGGGATCGTCGAGGGGAAACTCCTCAGGATCATCCTCGTCGTCCATATCATCCTCATCGTCACTAGAAATGTCGACAACGGGAGGGTCTTCCTGCTCTGGTGGATCTATTGGTATGACATCATCGTCTGAGGCGTCCTCCGCGTCCATCGGGTCCTCTGCCTCTTGGGCAGGCATCTCCGGTACTGGCTCCTCGGGTCCGACCTCGTACTGCGGATCCTCGGGCCCTACCTCATATTGCAGGTCCTCATCTCCAGCGTCATCAGCAACAGGATCCTGGGCCTCATCAACATGATCAGTGGCAGGTGATGTCTGGGCTATGATCTCAGCTGCCAGTATGTCATCAGTGTAACTACCAACGGTCATCTCACGGCGAGGTGATGGCACAGACTGTCGGATATGTGTCGGTACTCCGTTCCGTAGGAGTAACAACGCCTGTAACTCCGGCTCTGGTAAATCCTGGGGAATGTAGGGGAGCATCGTCTCCTGGAATCTCCAACAGTAGTGGACCATGGTCTCCCCTGGATAGGCGTGCCAATCCTGTGACATCATCTGATAGCGAGTAAGTCGCATGTCCCTGTATATGGCAGGATCACGCATCGGCTCATCAGCTCCTCGTACTGGAAGTGGACCATATCTGCTCATCACGGCTGCACGAAAATGTACCCAGCTGCGGCTCGGCAGCTGCGGCTCTCCCAATGTGACCCACCATATCCTCGCATCGCCGATCAGACATCGGCTAGCTAAGGTGACCTGAAGGTGCGCCTCGATGTGGCACATCATGAAAATCTGCTCCATATCATGAAGCCATACGCTGATCGATACTGACCGTCTGGTACTGTCGAAGTACGAGGGCTGCGATCGGTAAAAAGACACTACAGCATCCCGATCCCTCTTTACTTGCGTCGTGTCCATGATACCGCGTCTAGATCACGTAATATAACCATAAACATTATTACATATAAACCATATAGCATATAAGAAAGAAATCTAAACTTACTTGCAATGATGGAGGCGATGTCAGGTAACTGTGAATTCGTGTCGCAAGGGAACCGCTCTGATACCAAACCTTGTAACGCCCCACCTAGCGTAGGCCGTTACCTTACTTACTAACATACATTCATAACATAAACTTAGACAGTGATTGAAAAACACAGCGGAAATTTTTTTTTTTTTTTATAGCATTGACAAAAGACTATAAACATATAAGAATACTGTTTTGCGTACTAATATATTAATTACCAGTTAATATAAAATATTTCATAATTTACATAATATCTCAAAACACGTAGCGATACCCATAATCCACTCATTCACAGTCCCTTGGCTCGCTACTCCATCTTGCATCACTTTCAGATAACTGGTTCCTTACCTACAGCATAAACTTAAAACCGTGAGCTAAAGCTCAGTAAGTACAACTCTTAAGCCGTGAGGAAAATATAGCATAAACAGGAAATACACATAGCAAGTATTGACCACGTTATGCTTTCTTATCTCTACTCATTATGGGCCCTTACCTCGTGTGTTCGTAACCGGCGCGCGACTATGAATTGGTTGGGGCGGCCAAACCTTATCCAACTCAATCCACAGTCCAACCCAACCTGGCGTGGGTGGTACGACACATCGCTTATTAACTTACTTATCCTTACCATAAGTGAACATACATTCAGTTGTCACCTTTTTTAATTCTATTATTTATGCCCTAGCATAATAATCATTTACATAACATAATCATATTGCATATATGTTAACTAACACATAGCACATAACACATCATAGACATCTAGTAATATATACTAGTAGCTTATGCTGTAGACGGTGTTGTACTTACCGTCTATCCGTGTGCTGCTTGTCTTAATCCTCTTCGAGCTTTAATTGCAGAATCCCTCCTGCTCGAGCGAAGAACGTACATGAGATCTCTAATCTAAATCATGTGGGTTTTTCGGTGATATGTCCCCCTAAAGATAAACCATGCATACATAGAGGTTGACTACCTTAGTAGTCTTATTGATCATGAACCATGATCTATAAAGATACGTTGGATATCCATCTCATACACTTAGCCTATTTTGAAAACACGTCGGGTTGGATAAACATCAACCCTTGAGCTTTGATCAACAACTTATGGGTCAACCAAGGTTAACCCTTGTGATCTCTAACGTGAATCCTTATTCGGCTTACTTTAGGATTGTGGGATCTAAGTCCCGATAACTCGGGTATAATTTCCCGGTTATCATACGTCCTAACATTTCTTTGAACACTTAGCTAAAAATCCATTTGCTTTGAAAATCTTAACTTAGAAACCCTTTTCCTTGAAAATCTTAACTTACCATTCTTACTTCATAAAAACACTTAGCTTTTAAAACTTTATCTTATCAACTTTTTCGTAAAAATTCGTAAATCTTGCCTTATAATTTCATAAATTATTTGGGGGTCGGAAACTGCTTTTGGGACAGTTTCCATATTTGGAATAATGTGTTTAGTGTGAAAAACGTTTTTCCTAGTAAGGGTCTATAAAATCTTGCACAGAAATTCTTGAATTCCTGCGCAGTTTTGGCATTTCATTTTATAGTTAAAAATCGCTTTTGAATTTGAAAACGTTTCCTTCACGAAAGTTCTAGCCCTCGAAGAGTTCTAAAACTTTCATGTTTTGTGAAATTTCTGATTCTGTACCAAACGGTACCAGTTTTTAATCGAAAACGAGTTTAACTTTGAAAACCGAGTCTTACAGACCATCTACGGGTTTCCTTGTAAAAGAAGGCTGTTGGAGCCCTATTTTGGAAAACTGGCCGCGTTGGCCGCTAGGAAACAACCTAGTCTACAACTTTCGTGTTTTAACTTTTTGCCCATTCGGCCTCTAAAGGCCTGTAATCCGTGTTTTACCGAAACAGCTCCCTGGAACCCGAGAGCTAGTTTTGGTTCTTACATTTTTTGTTACGTCCTAAATCGCGGGTTCTAACTCGACCGCCCACATCGGGAGATAATCAACAAACATGCAGCGCATTCTAACGTCCCTTAGCCCTATCATACAGCCCATGTGATCTTTGCAACCCAAAAATCCGAACTCTTAATCCTAGGGTTGCATATCCACTAGCTTAGCATACATCACACCAATCATGCATTTTGGTTCATAAAAACATAACATACATGCATAAAACTACTTAACCTAATTTGGGGACATATTACCTAATTCAAACCCTAACATGCCAATCTAGCAAATCAAGCACATAGCATAAATTATGAGCATAAAATTAAACCAAACCACACCTAGAATCTATCTAACCAAGCACTAAGCACACAAGCACATCAAGGCAGCCATTGAAACATACATAGGAGCTTATGCTCTTACAAAATTTTTGCATAAAAATACACATAAAACTCAAGCTTAAAACTCATTTAAACTTGTGAAAAAGCTTTTAAAAATTTTACCTCACAAGATGGGATTTTCGGCTTGGAGTTGGACACCCGAAAAAAAACTGCTTGCTCCCTTTGGTTCAAGGGTTCGGCTGCTCACTCCTCATGCACCAAAAATCAAATTTTTGGCTCCTTTGTGGTCTCCCCTCCTTGCTCGGTCACTCTAGGGTTCCTAGCCCCAAACTGAAATTTTTTTCCCCTTTTTCTCACACAAACCCGAGGGCTGCAGGGAGCATGAACCAAGCTCCACAACTTGCACCAAACTCACTCCTTTGGCTCACCAATCAAACCCGAACCTTAAGCCCTAATTTTTACCCCAAAATTTTGGTTTTCCCTTGTGTTTCCCCTGCTCCAAACTCACGGCAACAAGGCTGCAAGGCTGCCAGGAAAATTTTTTCTTTCTTCCCCCTCGGTTCCTAGGCTACCCGAAGCAAGATGGTTGGCTTAGACTTGAAAAAATTTTCTGATCTCTCACTCTCCTTTCTCTCGGATTTTTGAGCTTAAAAATGACAAGAATTGGCTGCATTTTTCAATTAAAAGGAATAGGAGACACTCCTATTTATAGGCAAGAATGAACTCTCAAAAATTCATTTTGACCCCTAAATTTTCAAATTTTTGGCTTGTGGCATGCTAGGTGGCCGGAGGTGGAGAGATGCAAGACAACTCATGGTGAGTTGGCAAAGGCTAGGTGTCCTCTTGTGATTGGTCCAACACATCTCACATAGAATAAAATATTATTTCTTTGTGAGATATCTTAAAATTTAGGGCTTGTTTGGATAAAAATCTTTGAAACTTTGATTGTAAAAATTTAAATTCCAATACTGTAATAATTATTTTACAGTTTGGATTTTTCATAATTACAGTCAAAAAAATCGGATCGAAAGTCTTTTCTCAAATCCTTCTGCCTCGTGACTTATTGTGGCGTGCTTGATTTTTCTAAGGTGGTTTTAGTTTCTAATTGTCATAAAAATTTGTTCCTGCATTATTTTTCATGAAATGCAGATCTTAAAATTCCTCCGTCGCAATTTCGACCATTTTGGTCAAACTTTGACTTTTCGGTCAACGGTTGACTTTTTCGGTCAAAATTTTGACTTTTGTGGAATCAGTCGATTTCACTCCTTATTGTTCAAAAAGGCTATTTGCTTCTTCGAACAGTCATTTTTGAGTTTTATTAAGCTATAAAAACTCATAATACACATTAGAGCTCTGAAACAAGCTTTTTCATGAAATTGTATGTACTATTTACATTCAATTCATTACAGAAGCTAGTCACATGAAAAACTAGATCTCACAATCTACCCTCCTTAAAAATTTTCGTCCTCGAAATTAGAACAACTCGGGGTAGTTCTTCTTCATAGCATCCTCTAGTTCCCATGTTGCTTCTTCAACACTATGGTTTCGCCATAAAACTTTGACCATAGGGATAATTCTATTCCTCAAAACCTTGTCTTCTCTGTCGAGAATTCGTACAGGCTTTTCTTCATAAGTTAAATTCGTCTGAACCTCCACTGGTTCTTGGCTAAGCACGTGTGAAGGATCTGGAACATACTTCTTAAGCATTGAAACGTGGAAAACATCGTGCATAGAAGCTAATTCTGGCGGCAAGGCGAGCTTATATGCAACTTTCCAATCCTCTTGAGGATTTCGAACGGTCCCGTATACCTTGGACTGAGCTTTCCTTTCTTGCCAAAACGCATTACTCCCTTCATAGGAGCAATTTTGATGAAAACAGCATCACCAACTTGAAATTCTAATGGTCGTCGACGCTTGTCCGCATAGCTTTTCTGTCGGCTAAAGGCTATGTCGAGTCTCTGCTTAATCTTCTGAATATCTTCGGAGGTCTTTTCAATGAAGTCCGTCTTTGCAACTGCTTTTGTCCGACTTCTTGCCAGTGAACTGGCGATCTACATTTTCGTCCATACAACGCTTCAAATGGAGCCATTCCAATTGAGGCATGATAGCTGTTGTTGTAGGAAAATTCGATCAGTGGTAGCTTTTCATCCCAATTTCCCTTGAAATCTAGGACGCACGACCTCAACATATCTTCCAAAGTCTGGATGTTCTTTCTGACTGACCATCCGTTTGAGGGTGAAATGCTGTGCTAAACTTCAACCTTGATCCCATGGCTGCGTGTACGCTCATCCAAAATCGTGAAGTGAAACGCCCATCGCAGTCCGAAATGATTGATTTTGGAATTCCATGCAGTTTAACGATCTGAGCTACGTAAATCTGCGCCAGTCTTTCCACTGAGTGGGTAGCTTTAATCGCAACGAAGTGGGCTGACTTGGTCAAACGATCCACTACGACCCAAATCGTGTCGTTTCCACTCTGGTTCTAGGCAGTCCGACTACAAAATCCATCGTAATCTGCTCCCATTTCCACTCCGGAAGTTCTATCTTCTGTAATTCTCCTCCCGGATGGCGGTGTTCAGCCTTAACTTTCTGACAAGTTAGGCATTTTGACACAAATTCTGCAATCTGATTTTCATATTCGGCCACCAGTAGGTCTCCCTGAGATCCTTTACATCTTGGTAGCTCCTGGATGTACAGAATATGGCGTTTGGTGTGCCTCTGTCATTATTCGTTCCTTCAAACCCTTCGCGTTTGGAACACAAATCCTTCCTTTGAAGTGGAGTATACCATCATCGGAAGTCTTAAACTCTGTGCCCTTCTCATAAACAACCGAGCCTTCAGCAACGAAGAGTCGTTTTCTTGATGGGCCTTAACGAAGTCCAGCAAATCAGACTTTAAGTAAGCGAAGATAACCTTCCTGTTATTACTTCATGTTGAAATCAGCGATCTCCTTCTGTAGAGGTTTAGGAAGTGCTTCAATGGACATCAATGTGGCTACTGACTTCGACTTAATGCATCTGCTACCCTGTTAGCCTTTCCAGGGTGGTAGAGGATTTCGCAATCATAATCCTTTACGAGTTCCAACCACCGTCTTTGCCTCATATTTAACTCCTTCTGAGTAAAAATATACTTGAGACTCTGATGGTCGGTATAGATTTCGCATTTGTTCCCATACAGATATGTCTCCATATCTTGAGGGCGAAGACCACTGCTGCTAGCTCCATATCATGAGTAGGGTAGTTCCTTTCATGATTCTTCAATGACGCGACGCGTAGGCAACTACCTTCCCATTCTGCATCAAGACGCTCCTAATCCATTTTTAGAAGCGTCACTTAAATCACGAAGTTTCTGCTTCTACATCAGGAATGATCAGCACAGGTGCACTTGTCAGTCTCTTCTTGAGCTCCTGGAAATTTTCTTCACATTTCTGAGTCCACTCGTACTTCTTCTCCTTCCGAGTGAGAGCTGTAAGAGGTGCTGCTATCTTCGAAAATCCTTCAACGAATCTCCTATAATACCCTGCCAACCCAAGAAACTTCTAATCTCTGTGACGTTTCTGGGTGCTGGCCATGAAC
>JAINRI010000204.1:0-38889 GCA_025413485.1 Ficus microcarpa | reverse complement strand
ATATATATATATATATATAAAATTTTACTTTAAAAGCATGGACAAAAAAGTAATTTTAATAGTTATGCGGTGGATTTTAGTTTTCCTCCTAATTTTTAGAGGAATAAAAAAGTGGATCCTACTACCATCTTTTCCCCTCCTATTTTTCTTTTCATTCTTTTTTCCTTCTCACCAAACAATTAACTCCATCAACTACCCTCCACTTTTCTCTCATCTCACTTCCTTCCCTCCACTTTTCCACCTTACGAAACATAGCATAAGAGTGTGTCTAGTAGGAGAGAAAAATGGGAGGAAACTTGCGTGGAGTGATTAGTTAAATGATTTTGACATTCATAATTGATTGATAAGAGAGAGAAGATGAAGGAACGGAATAAGAAAAAGGTTCGAAATTTTTCAAAACACCATAATTTGATTATTCTAAATTAAAGAGATTGTTGTACGTATTTTATACGAAATACCACGACAGAAAGAACTACTCCCTCCTTTTATACTCAGGGAATCTACAATTCCCTAACTTTTGGTGATATTGGGATCAGAAAGAGCCCAAGCCATGCCTCCTCGGTTGAGAGCAAGCACGTTAGCCGCACTGATTTACCCTTCCATCTGTAGGCCCATAATTTCATTTAGGACCATAGTCGTCGTTTGATCAATAAATTTGCATATAGATGGTACTTAAAAAAAAATTAAAAAACTAACATCTAGATGTAACCCGTAGCTGGTACAATATTCACTAAAAATTTGATTATTCAAGATGGCACAATATTTAGCTCTCGTTGGCACAATATTTCAACCTACTTTTCAAAATTTTTTTTACAATCTTTTTTTTTTTTTCCATATAAATTTAAAATTATTGTTTGAGTTGTGGGTTTTAATCTATTGATCTAAACGGACTCTTAAAGGTATGCTATTTCCGTACGCAACTTACAATTTCTGTAATTGTAAAACAAAAAATTTGCATGTAAATCATGTCGTGTGCATAACTGAGATTATTTGAGGGAAAAAAAAAAAACAGGAATGATCTCACTGTGCATTACCATGAAACATAACACCCCATTAAATAAATATGGGATAAAAGAACTATGGTTTGACTGCGAACGTGTGACTAATTAAGGTTTAGAACAAGAATGAGCTCCGTTTGGAGTGAAAGTTGGAGTTGAAGTTTTAAAAATATTTTGATTGAAAAATTAATTGAGTTTTAAATGCGCGTTTGGTTGAAAATGAATTGTTTGGAGTTAAAAAAATGTAAAAATTTAAAATGTATTCAGAAAAAAAAAAAAAAAAGAAAAACAATATTTTTGATTACGTTATTCTATCCATTTTTTTTTAATCATCTCATTTTGACTTTAAAAAAGTAAAGTTATCTTTAAAGTTTGAGCTTGCATGGTGTATAAATGGGAGTTGAATTTTTTGTATTCGAGTTGTTTAATTTTTTAAAAACTAATTAAAATTTTTATTAATTTTTAAAAAAAAGACAAAAATGATTTGAGATATTTTAATTTGAACCTAAACACTAAACAAGGGCTGGGCTTTTTTGACGACTGAAAAGAGATGTTTTGAAAAGTAAATAATAAATTTAATTTATTTTTAAAGAAAAAGATACAAAAAATTTTTAAAAATTTGCATTTAGAGATGTTCTCGCAAACGGGTCTTAACTGTTTATTTTTGCTTCTTCCTTTTTTTTTTTTTTTTTTTTTCCTTAGGGTGTTACATAAGAAAAAGGTTTTGTTCTTGTTTTTGTTTTTCTTTTTTTTGTTAAAGCATAAAAAGAACAAGGAAAAAAAAAACACAAAAGTAGTACTAATATCTTTTCTTCTTTTTTTTTTTTTCAAAATAATCAAAATTCAAAAGACGTCAAATCAATCAAAATTCCAATGATGGACCACTATGGCCCCCCGGGAATAAAGGGGATAATCGACAAAAGGAGGAATCTTAGGATTGATCATGATAATCCGGAGATTGCTCCGTAATCTACGCAGGAACAAAGCCGACAATTTTGGCCGACAATTCCTCCAAAAGAAAGCCGTAAATATGGCCGATAATTGCTCAAATTTGTCGGAATCAACACGTGATTTATGATTTAATTTGGTAGCCAAATCTTTGACATTGGCCTCTGTCGTCCTCCTTTTTTTAACAATTGAAGCCGTAATTATCGGAAAAAAAAAATCTTTGCTTTTGTTGCATGATTTTCACATTGTCGACCGGATACATTTGAACGAATCTCGCCTCGGAGTCCGAGACAGTCAAAATTACAAAAGTAAAAGTTATAAAGCCAATGTAGGGCATCGAGTTATTGATATTTCAAAAGCTACATTATTCAAATTGACAAACTTTCCAACATTTTGGAATTTTCTTTTCTTTTCTTTCTTTCTTTCTTTTTCTTTTTTTGTGGGGTCACCGGTTGGGAAAAGAACTAGCTAATTATCTTGACATCATGTTTCTCAACTTATTGGATTTTTTAATAGTGTTGACCTCATTGTCAGTATTCATACTATTATTTTTTTCCCCAAGAATAAAATAAGTTTGATATCTTTTTTCTTTTTTTTTTTTTTTTTTTACCATTTTTGTCGTTGAAAAGCACAGCTGCAATCTGATATCAGAGAAAGCAAAGTTCCATCGTCTATATAAATATCTGCACAGCAGGTAATTGCTCATTTGGGATTGTGGAAAATTGGACAGAGATGTGTGTAGCCAACTTGCTGATCTTCGGGTTTATTTTCTTCTTCCGCTCACCATAAGAAGGATATATAGTTGAAATTCAAGCGGTATTTGTCTTGCTCCAAAGATGGATTAAATTTTATCAGGTTTTTTTTTTTTTTTTGAGTGACAATATAACACCATTTCCTTCGTGAGTGCGCCTTTATTCATTTAGACTTCTTTCTTACTTTGTAACGAATCTCGCCGCGGAGTCCGCGACAGCCAAAATTACGAAAGTAGAAGTTATAATGCCAATGTAGGGCCCCCACGTATTGAGCATAATCTGCATGTACGGTGACAAGCTTCCCCCCTCCCCCCAAGCCTTTCATCGGCCAGCTGTGGGGGTTTTATTTTTATTTTTATTTTTTAATTATTTGTTTAATTTATTAATTAATCTATAATTCTATGAGTTAATATGTATGATAGTTATTATGCACAAATAATATTTCAGTTGTTCGATTATATCGTAATGATTTAAAAATATATTATATATAATGAGACACTTCCATAGATTTACTCTTTATTTTGTTTTGCTTTGTTTTTGTTTTTCAAAACAAGCAAAATTCAAAAGATGGACTAATATCTTTTTTTTGTTCCTCCGCCTTTTGAAGGAATAAATGGGGCAATCGACTAAAAGAGGAATCTTAGGTTTGATCATGATGATCCGGAGATTGCTCCGTAATCTACGCAGGAATAAAGCCAACAATTTCTCCAAAAGAAAGCCGTAAATATGGCCGATAATTGCTCAAATTTGTCGGAATCAACACGTGATTTATGATTTAATTTTTTAGCCAAATCTGTGACATTTGCCTCTGCCATCCTCCTTTTTTTGACAATTGAAGCAGTACTTTCGGAAAAAAAATCTTTGCTCTTGTTGCATGATTTTCACATTTTCGACCGGATGCATTTGAACGAATCTCGCCGCGGAGTCCGAGACAGTCAAAATTACAAAAGTAAAACTTATAATGCCAATGTAGGCCACCCACATATTGAGCATAATCTGCATCAAGTTATAAATATTTCAAAACTGCATTATTCGAATTGAGAAACTTTTCCAACATTTTGGAATTTTCTTTTCTTTTCTTTCCGTCTTTCTTTCTTTCTTATTATTTTTTGGTGGGGTCACCAGCTGAGAAAAGAACTAGCTAATTATCTTGACACCATGTTTCTCAACTTATATGGTGTTGGCCTCATTGTCAGTATTCATACTATTATTTTTTTCCCCAAGAATAAAAGAAGTTTGATATCTTTTTTCTTTTTTATCGTTGAAAAAGACAGCTGCAACATGATGTCAGAGAAGTGCACAGCAAAGTTCCATCGTCTCTATAAATATATGCACAGCAAGTAATTGCTAATTTGGGATTGTGGAAAATTGGACAGAGATGTCTGGAAGATTTTACTTATGTCTTTAAGCCATTATTAAACTTTAGTTGATCAGTAAACACAATTTATCTTATGGAGTTTTAGAAAGATTGAGAGGAGAGATAAGGGCTTTAGAATGCTCATCTATCAATTAGTTAATTACTTATTATTTATAGAAAAATTAGTCGTAAGGTGTTAATAAAAGTAATAGAATGATTATGGGATCAATTTATCAAAGATTAAAACTAAGTTTGGTAAGAAGGAAAGAAAATAAGAGGAAAAGGAAAAATGGAAGTGAAAGAAAATAAGAACGAGAGAAAAGATTTTGTCTTTCTTTTATGTTGTTTGGTATCACCATGG
This sequence comes from Ficus microcarpa, assembly GCA_025413485.1. Classification (NCBI taxonomy): domain Eukaryota; kingdom Viridiplantae; phylum Streptophyta; class Magnoliopsida; order Rosales; family Moraceae; genus Ficus; species Ficus microcarpa. The sequence goes on along the minus strand of JAINRI010000204.1, from coordinate 34,473 downwards.
AAGGGGAGAAAGTAAAAAGATTGTGTGATTACTGTTGAACTTATATATATATATATATATCATTTTACTTTAAAAGCATGGACAAAAAAGTAATTTTAATAGTTAGTCGATGGATTTTAGTTTTCCCCCTAATTTTAGAGGAATAAAAAAGTGGATCCTACTACCATCTTTTCCCCTCCTATTTTTCTTTTCATTCTTTTTTCCTTCTCACCAAACAATTAACTCCATCAACTACCCTCCACTTTTCTCTCATCTCACTTCCTTCTCTCCACTTTTCCACCCTACCAAACATAGCATAAGAGTGTGTCTAGTAGGAGAGAAAAATGGGAGGAAACTTGAGTGGAGTGATTAGTTAAAGGATTTTGACATTCATAATTGATTGATAAGAGAGAGAAGATAAAGGAACGGATTAAGAAAGGGGTTCAAAATTTTTCAAAACACCATAATTTGATTATTCTAAATTAAAGAGATTGTTGTACATATTTTATACCAAATACCACGAGAGAAAGAACTACTCCCTCCTTTTATACTCAGGGAATCTACAATTCCCTAACTTTTGGTGATATTGGGATCAGAAAGTGCCCAAGCCAGGCCTCCTCGGTTGAGAGCAAGCACATAAGCCGCACTGATTTACCCTTCCATCTGTTGGCCCAGTAATTTGATTTAGGACCATAGTCGTCGTTTGATCAATAAATTTGCATATAGATGGTACTTAAAAAAAATTAAAAAACTAAAATCTAAATGTAACCCGTAGCTGGTACAATATTCACTAAAAATTTGATTATTCAAGATGGCACAATATTTAGCTCTCGTTGGCACAATATTTAAACCTACTTTTCAAAAAATTTTTTACAATCTTTTTTTTTTTCCATATAAATTTAAAATAATTGTTTGAGTTATGGGTTTTAATCTATTGATCGAAACGGACTCTTAAAGGTATGCTATTTCCGTACGCAACTTACAATTTCTGCAATTGTAAAACAAAAAATTTGCATGTAAATCATGTCGTGTGTATAACTGAGATTATTTGAGGGGAAAAAAAAAACAGGAATGATGTCACTGTGCATTAGCATGAAACATAACACCCCATTAAATAAATATGGGATAAAAGAACTATGGTTTGACTGCGAACGTGTGACTAATTAAGGTTTAGAACAAGAATGAGCTCCGTTTGGGGTGAAAGTTGGAGTTGAAGTTTTAAAAATATTTTGATTGAAAATTAATTGAGTTTTAAATGTGCGTTTGTTTGAAAATGAATTATTTAGAGTTAAAAAATGTAAAAATTTGAAATGCATTCAGAAAAAAATAACAATATTACTGATTACGTTATTCTATCCAATTTTTTTTTAATCATCTCATTTTGACTTTAAAAAAAATAAAGTTATCTTTAAAGTTTGAGCTTGCATAGTGTATAGATGGGAGTTGAGTTTTTTGTATTCGAGTTGTTTGATTTTTTAAAAATTAATTAAAATTTTTATTAATTTTTCAGAAAAAAGACAAAAATGATTTGAGATATTTTAATTTGAATCTGAACACTAAACAAGGGCTGTGCTTTTTTGAAGACTGAAAAGAGAAATTTTGAAGAGTGAATAATGAATTTAATTTACTTTAAAAAAAAGATAAAAAATTTTAAAAAATTACATTTAGATATATTGTCCCAAACGGGTCTCAAGTGTTTATTTTTGCTTCTTCCTTTTTTTTTTTTCTTAGGGTGTTAACATAAAAAAAAAAGTTTTTGTTTTTTTGTTTTTTGTTTTTTTGGTTTTTTGGTTTTTTGTTAGGGAAGGATTGTGGTAGAGACCCTTTGAGGGTCACTACCGGTAGAGCCTTTTTTTGAACCGATAAGATTCAATCGAACGGTTGAAAAGTTATTGGTGTATCATAGTTACCATATACCTTGCCTCGTACAAACTTTCCCACCCTTATTTTCTCCGTCGCCGGCGACCGTTCCGCCGCCGGTGACCACCTCCGGCCGCAGCCGACGACTTTCTCTCTCTTCTCTTCTCCCTCTCTTCTCTCTCTCTCTCCGGCCGACCCCCCTGCCCCCACCCCCGGCCGCCTCCACCGCCGCCCCAACTCCGGCCAAACCTCCCCCGCCGGCAGCCCCTCCCTCTCTTCCCCTCTCTCTCTCTTCTCCTCTCTCTCTCTTCCCTTTCTTTCTCTTCTCCTCTCTCTATCTCTTCCCCCGCCGGTGCCCCCCCACCCAGCCTCCCCCCACGCCCCCCGCCCCCCCACCGCCGGCCCCACCCCCTCCCCGCCGGCACCCCCCCTCTCTTCCCCTCTCCCCTTTCTCTCTCTTCTCCTCTCTCTCTCTTCCCGGCCCTCGGCCCCCCCACCCACCGCTGCCCGGCGCCCCCCCATCCCACCCCCACCGCGACTCAGCCCAGCCTCCTCACACTACCCTCGACGTGAGAAGAGAGAGAGAATGAGAAGGGTAGTCGCGGGTGGGGAAGAGAGAGAGAGGAGAAGAGAGAGAAAGGGGAGAGGGGAAGAGAGAGAGGGAGTGCCGACGGGGTGGGGCGGCTGGGGCTGGGGCCGTCGGTGGGGGGGCGAGGGGGTGGGGGGGCGCCGGCGGGGAAGAGAGAGAGAAAGGAGAAGAGAGAGAAAGGAGAAGAGAGAGAAAGGGAAGAGAGAGAGAGGAGAAGAGAGAGGGGGGAAGAGAGGGAGGGCTGCCGGCAGGGGAGGTTTGGCCGGAGCTGGGGCGGCGGTGGAGGTGGCCGGGGGTGGGGGCAGAGGGGTCGGCCGGAGAGAGAGAGAGAAGAGATGGAGAAGAGAAGAGAGAGAAAGGGGAAGAGAGAGAAAGTTGCCGGCTGCGGCCGGAGGTGGTCGCCGGCGTCCGTCTCCGGCGGTGGAACGGTCGCCGGCGACAGAGAAAATAAGGGTGGGAAAGTTTGTATGAGGTAAGGTGTATGGTAACTATGATACACCAATAACTTTTCAATCGTTCGATTGAATCTTAACGGTCCAAAAAAAGACTCTACCGGTAATGATCCTCAAAGGGTCTCTACCACAACCCTTCCTTTTTTGTTAAAGCATAAAAAGAACAGATGATCATTCAAGGGGGGAAAAACACAAAAGTAATACTAATATCTTTTCTTCTTTCTTTTTTTTTCAAAATAATCAAAATTCAAAAGACGTCAAATCAATCAAAATTCCAATGATGGACCACTATGGCCGCCCCGAGATTGCTCCGTAATCTAGGCAGGAACAAAGCCGACAATTCCTCCAAAAGAAAGCCGTAAATTTGGCCGATAATTGCTCAAATTTGTCGGAATCAACACGTGATTTATGATCTAATTTGGTAGCCAAATCTTTGACAATGGCCTCTGTCGTCCTCCTTTTTTTAACAATTGAAGTCGTAATTATCGGAAAAAAAAAATCTTTGCTTTTGTTGCATGATTTTCACATTGTCGACCAGATACATTTAAACGAATCTCGCCTCCGAGTACGAGACAGTCACAATTACAAAAGTAAAGGTTTATTTGATATGTTAGTTTGAATTGATATATTTTAATTATAATAGTAATTTTTATTGACTTTTTAGATAAGATAAAAAAATTTTTCAGAAAAGATAAAAAATTTTTTGAAAAAAAAATAAAAATCATGATGAAAAAGTACAATTTAATTTAAAATGAAATATTTTACCAAACAAACCCTAAAAGTTATAAAGCCAATGTACGGCATCAAATTGACAAACTTTCCAACATTTTGGAATTTTCTTTTCTTTTCTTTCTTTCTTTCTTTCTTTTTCTTTTTTTGTGGGGTCACCGGTTGGGAAAAGAACAAGCCAACTATCTTGACAGCATGTTTTTCAACTTATTGGATTTTTTAATAGGTTTTGTTTGTCTTATCATCTCATTTCAACTTAAATTGTATTTTTCTTATCTTTTTTTTAAAAAGTTTTTGTTTTTTTCTCAAAAAGTTTTTTGTCTTTTCTGAAAATTCAAAAAAATTTACTATTACAACTAAAATATTTCAACTCAAACTAACCAACCAAACGGACCCTATAGTGTTGGCCTCATTGTCAAAAATCATACTACTATTTTTATCCCCAAGAATAAAAGAAGTTTGATATCTTTTTTTTTAAAATCATTTTTGTCGTTGAAAAGGACAGCTGCAATATGATATCAGAGAAGTGCACAGCAAAGTTCCATCGTCTATATAAATATCTGCACAGCAGGTAATTGCTCATTTGGGATTGTGGAATATTGGACAGAGCTGTGTGGAGCAAGGATAAAAGAAGTTTGATATCTTCTTTCTTTCTTTCTTTTTTTTTTTTTAATCATTTTAAATGCAAAAATCGGAAAAGTGCACGGCAAAGTTCCATTGTCTATATAAATATCTGCACCGCAGGTAATTTGGGCTGGTGGAAATAAGGAATCCGTAGAGCCGCTGGCTCCCAGAACACAACCGGTATTTGTCTTGCTCCAACGATGAATAATATTTCATCAGTTTTTTTTTTTTTTTTTTTTTTTTTTTTTAGTGACAATATAACACCATTTCATTGGCGAGAGGGCCTTTATTCCTCTATACTTCTTTCTGACTCTCTCACTAGTCATTATTACTATTTTTAACTATGATTATCATTTAGGAATGAGTTTTTTGTCTGTACAGGTCGAACATATGTAACTTTGTATTTAGGTTTATGTTATAAAATTGAATTGATTTATATGTAATTTTACATGTAATGTGATACTATTTGAAGCTTTCAGTGATGTTGACATGTAAAATAAAAAAGAAATCTAAGTCCCATATAGTAACTATTTGAAGTATTCCTATTTTTAACTAAAATTAAATAATAGAAAACTAAAGTTTAGATTAAAGTACAACAGATTGTACTATTGTTATATTCTTACTAATTTTCATGAGTTAAAAATAACAATTTTTTTAATAAATGGTGAGAAAAATAACTGATATCAGAGCCACTTAATTAGAATATCCAACTAGCAACCGATGATATCTATTAAATAACAAGTGACAATATCGATTAATGCACAAATGGTTAATGATCAGTTTGATTATAATTATTAATGATCAAATAGATGCAGGGGTGGATCTATGTAAGGGTTAGGGAGCACGTCTCCCCCTCAATTTCTTGAATTCTAAAATTTACCCCTGATTTTCTTAAAATTTTGTAATTTGTCCCCATATAAGTTTTTTTCCCCCTCAAACGTGCCCCACTCAAAAGTTTTTTTTTTTCCCCTTCAAATATGTCTTATAACACTCAACTTATTCTTATATTTTAATATCATCACCAACATTTGATTCTTCTTTTTTCCTCCTAATTTCTTTATCTACTTTTCTTTCCAAAATTTTTTTTAACTTTTATTTGGTATTAAAAAATTTATTGATTTTAAAATTATCAACAATTTGAATATTTGTACGTGTAAGTTTTTTTTTAGTTGACTGTAAGTTTTTTATTTATTAGTAAAATGAATTATCATTAAAAGGAAAAATGATGGTGTAGAATAAATTAAAGTGTAATTTAATTTTAATTCAGAAAATTACAAACAACATGCAACAAATCATGAGCTAGAAACTTTTATTTATGACAACATTTGAGATGAAGTTCAAGAATAAAATTTCACAATATTTTTAAAATATAAAAACAACAGTAATAGTAATTATATGGTAATAGACAATAAAAAAAATTTTGTTCTAATAAAAAATATTAAATTTTTTATCATAAAAAGTTATTAATTTTAAAAAAAAATTTCATATGTATGTCCCTACTAAGAAAAATTTCTGAATTTGTCACTGAATAGATGAGTATTTTAGTCAAAGCAATTTCAATTTCTTATCATCCCAATAACTAATCAAACATAATAACTGTGATTATTAATTCCAATATGTTGAACCAAACATTGTAATTAAAATAATCATTTAATCAATTACTATTTTATTATATCATTTTTCCTATTTCTATTAACTTCAATGACAAACCAAATAAAAAGAGACCAAAAAAAAAAACCAAGTCCACATATAGGGTGATCGGAAGCAAGCGCAAATCAAGACACCACCTTTTTTTCTTTGAAATTAAACACACCAACAATTATGTCGTCCTTTTGACAAAAAATAAATATTGCATAACTTGTGAACTAAAGATTATAAACATGCGATTGTAGACCAACATGCACGGCATAGCTGACGTAAGTTGATCACTACTATATTACTCATGACTTGTCAACTGAACAACCCAAGACTGCCCATCCTGTAAAATAAAATATTTGCCAAAATATACAACAATTCTCTCTATACTCACTCTTAACATTATAGAGATATATACTGCTTATTTTTGCTTTTTTTTTTTTCTTCACATTATAATCAGGGAATGCACGTATATGGAAAAGAAAATGTTGGACCAAGGAGTAATGTAGAGCAGTACGACTTGTTAATTTGGCAGATTTTTTTTATTAAAAAAATAAATGATGATCGAGAAAGGACAAACATTAGAATGTAGGAGAGTTCCAAGGATATTCTAATTTTTAACACCTCCTATTGCTTATGCGCTAAACTCCTCACTCAATATTATTAAAATAAAGAAAATTAAGTTGTAAATGCTTTACAAAAGAGGAATAAAAGAAAACTGAGAAGGAAACTACACACACAATTAGCATTAAAGATAAAGGCATGCACGTAGATAAGCAACAACCAATATCCAAAACCAATACGCCTTGTTAAAAAACCCAAATTCACCTAGTTAGTAAATATATTCTACAACTAACTTCTAAATTATATTAGGGTTAAACAATACTAGTTTGCATTGGAAATAATTTTAATTAGCAAATTAGTGCAAAATTTAAATGCATATATGACAATAGAGACTAATATCTCATATCTAGAATTCCCATGCACTGATCATAGCACCACGACCACTGGAAAAAATATATATTAAAGTTCTTAGTCAAATTAAACAATATTTCTTTTGTGACTGAATGCAACTTTCAGTCATAACTTTTACAAACACATTATTGAGTTACAAAGTAGCTTTTTATCCCAAAAGTTGAACGAAGTTCGATATGAATGAAATAGATAACTAACTATATAACTGCAACCAAAATGCTAGTTCTATGGGGCGTTTGAATCACACATTCAATTGGAATATTTTTCGAACACTATTTGGTCATTAGTGTTTTGTGTTTGAATACACAATTTTTTTGAACAAACCCCATTAATACAAACACTATTCACCATTTGAATACACACATTCTACGTCTTTCAATTTTCAAACACACCATTACTTTTACATGCATTTAAATGGATTCTAATGTTGATATTAAATGCACAATCCATTGGTATATATACATTCAACTGTAAAAGCGTGACAATCAAATATAAATTAGAATACATCCATTTTATTTGAATACAATACCAAATAGAATAAAACATCCAAGCGCACTATCAGTCAAGGTCATATGTTATCTAGTTATAAAAATTACCATGACTAAACTTTTTTTTGTAGTCTTGTGATTTTAATTGTTCTCCATTGGATTGTTGATTTATTCATCTATAAATATACAACTAGCTAATAAACGAAAAGTACATGGTCGTGTTTAGTCCCGTTTGTCACCAAATTATTCCCAAGTTTTGATAATTATATATGCTTAAGGGTCTTGGTATACTCACACACACATTATGTCATGTCGAATGCCATTAAATTGAAAAAACCACGAGGAATCCTGCTTATTAACCAAGCGCGTACAGCCGATACAGGTCACTAAATTCTAGTTGTTAAGGACGTGTTATACGCATATATATATATATATATATATATATATATATGTGCTTGTCAATTATTTATGTGTGTATAAACGTGTATATATCTATATATATACATATACTGTCGAACTTTTTCCTCTCAAAAATTGGAAAAAAAGTCACAGTTGGCCAATCGAATTGCAACATAGATTATAAGAAATGAAGAGAATATTTCATGGTCGAACTTATACATGATCAAACTAGACATTATTAACTGACATATTAAATAAGATGGGTTTGTTGATACCCTCTTAATCCTTATATATTTTTCTCATACACCTATTTAAATCACCCACCAATTAAAATTAGAAAATTTACTTATTACTTTCTCCACACCTCTTAATACTACAAACAAACCCTTAAATTAATTTGTACATTTTTCTCCTGATTTTGCCCACCCACAAACCAAAACGTTCATTCTCTTTCACTCTTTTAACTACTTTTATTTCTATTCCACGTTCCTTTACCTATTTTTTGGAATCGTAAACACACACACACACACACACACACACACATATATATAATATCTACGTTATTTATAGTTTCCTTATGCTTTAGTTTTTCAATAGAATTAGAAATTTGTTTTATGATATTAGTTTCACAAAAAAAAAATTTTTTGTTTTTTTTTTTGTTTTTGGGTATACGAGTCACTTGAAAAAGCCTGCCATTGTTTGCTTCCTAACAGTTTCACTATGTATATGTTTTGTTTCTAAAATTTTTCAATGGAATAAAAGATCGTAAGAACTATTGTTGTGAAGCAGTAAAAAGTAACTGAAAGTATACAGCATTAAACGATTTAGCACTGAAAATTGCATATAATGGTATTTTTCTTTTGTGTTCATTCAAAAAAAAAAAAAAAAAGGGTGCAGTAGAGAGTAATAAACGAAAATAAAGTTAAAAAAAAATGTCAACATAACATATAAACGATTTTTGATTCTCATCTGCAAATTGTCATCAAGAGATAATAAAAAAAATTAGACAAAAGTTGAAACGAAAAAAACTTACTGTTTCCTTTACATTGGAGGCCATTTTTCTTTTATTCATTGTTGATTATGATTGAACATTTTGTATTATATTAAAAAAAAGATATTCAAATTTTATTTTTAATTTTTAAATGAGGTGTGTCATAGGTATATCTTTGATCATTTTTTTTTTGTCGTAATTTAATTGTTGATAATTAAAGAATAACATAATTTATTAAATTAGGGTGTGTAAAAAGCGGATAAGGGGTGACAATTGACTCCTATTAAATGTTAATTTTCTTCTAGAAAATGAGGGGTATGCCTAGTGCTACTTGAAGATAAAATTTTGTTTGTAATTTTATGCGTTCACATACAATTGACAAGGTACGTCCTCTATAAATTGTAATATCAACTTCATATTTTTCACATCGAAACAATGCCGGTCTTCTCAAAATTGCTAAAATCATTTGATATAGAGAGCTAGCAAGACGTTTTTGGTTATTCAAATAAAGTTAGAGTTAATATAATTTCGGTAATTGGTAACAACAGTCCTCATGAGAACGATCCTTCACTTATCACTTTATTACTTACTTGTTTACGATGTTGTGCACTTGCAATTTTCAACGACATTTCTTAATCATCTTTGGCACTAGAAAAAGACGTGGCTCTGCCTAGTGCTACTTGATGACAAAATTTTGCTTACCTTACATAACATACTGAAAGCATTCAGCTACTATTGACAGGTACCATGCCGGCCTCCCCAAAATCTCTAAAATCATATGATATAGAGAGTAGATTACAAGTTCCCGCGGATTGGCTTCGTGTATTGCCAGCTTTTGGAGAAGGAAATTATGAGATTCAACTTGACGTGGTTGATGGAATTGGCCTGTTTTGGCAATTTTGCTGTACAATTCGGAGGCAAGGGCGTAGAAGACCTAGTCTTCAGTCGGGTGAATGGCTCCGCTTCGTTCGTTATAAAAATCTCGAAGTTGGGGACCGTATCATTCTAGATACCGTGGAGAACCAATTCAGAGGTACAAAGCTGAGGATCAGAGCATTGAAGTTAGCTCCTGATGGCCAGTGGCGTGACGTGTAGGGGCACAGTAATTCCTTCCGCATTTGCTAGCTAAGTACTCAAGAAAATGAATAAATAAAATTGTCGCCTATGTGATGATATTATGGTTTTTTTTCTTGGAGCTGGCAAGACGTTTCAATTAAGTGTGCGTGTGTGTGTGTGTATATATATATGTTTGTGTGTGTTTTATAATTGTAAGTTCGTATTGTTCTATTAGGGGAAAAAAAAAGTAAAAAAAAAAAAAAAGAGTTTGTATTCGAGCAGTACTATAGTTGTTTGTTAATTTTGTTGTTGTAATTCTCGCTGCTAGCTCGTTTTACTTGTTTGCAAGGTGGATTGAAATTTAACTAATTAGCTATCTCTCTCTTTCTCTCTCTCCCTCTGATCTATATATATGTGTGTCTGTGTATATAAATATATATATATATATATATTGCTCTACTTCCTTTAAAATATTATTTTGTTTAGGCGGCAAGTCATAAGGTGGTTTGGGCTCTTAATATCGAGAACTGACAATTTTTTTTTTCGTTATTCCATTTTGAAGACTGACATTAGAATTAGGCACCATCAAAGTGCTGGCCGAGAGATTGTTGAAACCAAAAGAAAAGTTTTGGAGAAGCTTATAATGACTTGGAAAAACAGAAAAAGGTGAGGTTAGGTGAGTATATATTTCCTCCTCTAAGACCAAAAAAAGAAACTTTTTCTTGTTTGAATTAACCCTTGCTATAACTGCGTAATTAGTATTCGAAACCCTAGTGTGTGTGTGTGTTGATTGCTGATCATCAATTAAATATCTTGAGCTTGATCTTTAGCTAAACAGCCATAATAAGGAGAGGTGGCTGCTGAACGGTGACCAGTACCGTACGATTGCCTGCAAGGCGAGCCTACCAACACTTTAGCCGCCGGCATCTTTCCATACAAAGAAGGCAGAATAGTGGTTAAAAAAAAAAAAAACATGAAAATGAAAGCCTTCCGCAATGTTAACAGATCAGATAATCGGAAGAATGGAGTTGGAAGGCAGATGGAGACTTCTCAGGTAAGTTACTTAACGGATAATATTATGGTAGACTGACCCTTTCCCCTTATAACTAATTCATTATCTAGATGATAATCGGTCTCAAATGATCAGATTGTTTCCTTGTCCTTCTTCAACATTTTGTTTTCCCTCTTAGTCAGATTCCAACTAATTAATTGAGATCTGAGAAAGAAAAAGAGAGGGGAAAGTAACTGGAATTGAGCGATCATATGCACATACACACACACACACACTTATAGATATACTTTTACGTTTTCTTTAAAAAAAAAAAAAAAAAAGAAAAGAAAAAGAAAAAAAAAGAAAAAGAAAAAAAAAAAAAGAAGAAGAAGAAACTGAAATTTTTATGGGTTTACTGTAGAGGAAAGAAACGTATGAAATTAAGAAATTATTTTCGCTATAATTGAGGTTGATGAACATTGTATATTAAGAGAGAGGGAGAGATATAGTAGATCATGCATGCCATTAATGTTAAAGCTAAAAATTCAAAAGCTGCTAGGTGGGAATCTCATTATGTTGTTTGTGAGATGGTTAATTGTTTGTCTTTTTTTACTAAAGTACTTCTCCCTTGTAATGGAAGGAGTTATTGCACAGATTATTATGTACTCAAGTAATTAACCGTTTCCATCGAAAATAGAAAATTGATGTGTTATTATCAGCTAGTCCCTCATCTTCCGACCATTTATAAAGTAAATTATTGGTATAACATTAGATTAAATATTAAGACATGTTCATCATTTCAGAAACCCTAACACCTTCCCTTTTTCATTTTTCTTTCTTTTTTTTTTTTTTTTAAAGCTAAAGGGAAGAAAGATTAACCAGGCTGAGTAATTGGGTCCTACTTGTTTCCTTTTCATTGGAGGCCATTTTTCTTTTATTCATTGTTGATTATGGTTGAACATTTTGTATTATAATAATAAAAAAAAAGATATTCAAACTTTATTTTTAAATAAGATGTGTGATAAGAATATAATTGATTTTGTCCTTAAGGGTAATTTAATTGTGGATAATTAAAGAATAAGATAATTCATTAAATTAGGGTGTGTAAAAAGCGGACAGGGGGTGATAATAGACCCTCTATTAAATATTATTTTGCTTAGTACCGCACCTTTAAAACAAAAAAAAAAAAAAAACACACGCACACGAGAGATAAATACTGTTGTATGCAATTTTCAGTGCTAAATCGTTTTATGCTATGTACTCTCGATATTTCGAGTTCCTTTTTAATGTTTGACAACAATAGGTCTTACGATCTTCTATTGTATTGAAAAATTTTAGAAACAATACATGTACATTGTGTGACTGAGAGGAAGCAAACAAATGGTAAGCTTTTTGAAGAGACTCATATACCAAAGAAAAAAAAAAGAAAAAAGAAAAACACGTTGAAACTAATATCATATTGTGTTTCAAGAAAAACAAATTTCTAATACTATCGAAAATTTAAGCATACAGAAACTATATATAACGTAGATATATATAATATATAATATATAATATATATTTACGATTCCAAATAAATAGGTAAAGGAACATAGAATAGAAATAAAAGTACTTAAAAGAATGAAACTGAGTGTTTTGGTTGGCACTAGAAAACGACCTGGGTATTGATCTAGTGCTACTTGAAGACAAAATTTTGTTGAAGCAACATACTGAAAGCAGCTATTATTCACAAGGTATCCTCTATAAATTTGGGACCATAAATTTGGGACGATCAATTGTAATATCAACTTCATATTTGAGTTTAAAAAAAAAAAAAAAAAAAAGGGGGCTCATATCGAAACAATGGTGGCCTTCTCAAAATTTCTGAAACCATATGACACAGAGAGCAGATTGCAAGTTCCCGCGGATTGGCTTCGTGTATTTCCAGCTTTCGAAGAAGGAAATCATCAGATTCAACTTGACGTGGTTGATGGAATTGGCCTGTTTTGGCAATTTTGCTGTACAATTAGGAGGGACGGCCCTAGAAAGCCTAGTCTTCGGTCAGGTGAATGGCTCCGCTTTGTTCGTTCTAAAAATCTCAAAGTTGGGGACCTTATCATTCTAGATACCGTGGAGAACCAATTCAGAGGTACAAACCTCAGGATCAGAGCACTGAAGTTAGCTCCTGATGGCCAGTGGCGTGACGTGTAGGGGCACAGTAATTCCTTCCGCCCTTGCTAGCTCAGTACTCAAAAATAAATAAATAAATAAATAAAGTTGTCGCATATGTATTGATATTATGGCTTTTTTCTTGGAGCTAGCAAGACGTTTCAATTAAGTGCGTGTGTGTTTGTGTGTATTGTTTGTGTGTGTTTTATAATTGTAAGTTCGTATTGTTCTATTTAGGGGGGAAAAAAAGATTTTGCACTGTCTAGTTTGTATTCGAGCAGTACTAAGTTGTTTGTTAATTTTGTCGTTGTTATTCTCGCTGCTTGCTTGTTTTACTAGTTTGCAAGGTGGATTGAAATTAACTAATTTGCTATATATCTCTCTCTCTTTGATCTTTATATATATGTATATGTATATATAAATATATAAATATGTAGCTCTACTTCCTTTTAAAATGTTATTTTATTTAGGTGGCAAATCATAAAGTGGTTTTGGCTTTTAATATCGAGAACTGATATATATATATATATATCAGTTTATATATATATATATATATATATATTTGTTTTTTCGTTGTTCCATTTTTAAGACTGACATTAGAATTAAGCACCGTCAAAGTGCTGGCGGAGAGATTGTTGAAACCAAAAGAAAAGTTTTGGAGAAGTTTATGATGACTTGGGAAAACAGAAAAAGGTGAGGTTGGGTGAGTATATCTTCCTCTTCTAAGACCAAAAATGACATTTTTTCTTGTTTGAATTAACCCTTGCTATAACTGCGTAATTAGTATTCGAAACCCTAGTGGGTGTTGATAGCTGATCATCACGTAGGCTCAATCAAATATCTTGAGTTTGATCTTTAGCTAAACAGCCATAATACGGAAAGGTGGCTGCCGACCGGTGACCAGTACAGTACGATTGCCTGCAAGGCGAGCCTACCACGACTATAGCCGCCGGCATCTTTCCATGCAAAGAAGGCAGAATGGTGGTTAAAAAAAAAAAATGAAAATGAAAGCCTTCCGCAATGTTAACAAATCGGCTCATCGGAAGAATGGAGTTGGAAGGCAGATGGAGACTTCTCAGGTAAGTTACTTAACGGATAATATTATGGTAGACTGACCCTTTCCCCTTCTAACTAATTCATCACCTAGATGATAATCGGTCTCAAATGATCAGATTGTTTCCTTGTCATTCTTCAACATTTTGTTTCCCCTCTTCAGTCAGATTCCAACTAATTAATTGGGATCTGAGAAAGAAAAAGAGAGGGGAAAGTAACTGGAATTGAGCGATCATACACACACACGTATAGATATACTTTTACCTTTTCTTTTCCAAAAGAAGAAACTGAAATTTTTGCGGGTATACTGTAGAAGAAAGAAGAAATTATTTTCGCTATAATTGACGTAGATGTACGTTGTATATTAAGAGAGAGGGAGAGATATAGTAGATCATGCCATTAATGTTAAAGCAAAAAATTCAAAAGCTGCTTGGTGGGAATCTCATCATGTTGTTTGTGAGATGGTAAGTACTTCTCCCTTGTCATGGAAGGAGTTATTGCACAGATTATTATGTACTCAAGTAATTAACCGTTTCCATCGAAAATAGAAAATTGATGTGTTATTATCAGCTAGTCCCTCATCTTCCGACCATTTATAAAGTAAATTATTGGTATAACATTAGATTAAATATTAAGACATGTTCATCATTTCAGAAACCCTAACACCTTCCCTTTTTCTTTTTTCTTTTTCTTTTTTTTTTTTTTTAAAGCTGAAGAGAAGAAAGATTAACCAGGCTGAGTAATTGGGTCTTACTGAGATCACTGAAAAGGAAATTTGATTAACGAGCAAGTTGAAGGAGATCAGAATTGGGTTAATTATAAAGTTTAATCATAAAGTTTAATATCCAACAAGTAATGTTCTGTTATAGTCTTTCAATACTAGTTTATAGACACTTCAACTATGTCAGAGCTTAGCTCCGGTACTGTTTGAAATGCCGGAAAGGATATATTGTATCCTGTCCACAACTTGCCATAGAATTCTTCAAAGTTCAAAGAGTACTATTCACTTATCCTTTCTCATAAAAATAAAAGTACTATTCATATCTTCCTAAATCTTCTCATTAGTTTCCCAAAAAAAGGAAAAAAAAAAAAAGAAAAAAAAAACTAGTGAACTGTTACAAGTACACCAACTTTTTTCTAATTACGGCTTGATTAAATTTCTTGAACACATGGTCGTAAAATTTCAAAACATCCCCATGTCTTTGGAATGGCCAACGGTAAATAGCTTTCCTTTGACTTCCAATAAGAATTCAAGTACCACTTTTTTTTTTTTCAAGAGTTTAACCAAGCAGTAAAAGAAAGGCCATTATTTTAATCTTCTGTTCTCTGTTCTTTTTGTTCATTATCATTCATCCCCAAAAATAAAAATAAAATAAAATAAAGGTTGAGGAGCACGATATAAGGGGGTGTTGGGGGACTTCTCCAAACTTTTTTTTTTAATGTCTATTTTTTCAACTCAAAATTACTTTTTACTATTCACATTGAAGATGTCTATGGTTAACTCTTTAAAAATTCATAACTTTATTTTTTCAAGTTCAAATGAGATGGGTTTATTTTTTATAAATTACATAGAATTTTGAGAGAAATAAAATAAGATCTATATTGATATTTTTTTTAAACATAATTTAAGTTTTTACCTTTTCTTTTTTCTCACTCAAAACAGCTTTTTTTTCTTAATCATACACACATTTTCAAAACAAATTATCTTAACTCCAATACAAAATTTTAGTCTCCAATACATCTCGCAAGCGAACCCCAACTTTTATGACTCGTCAAAATGTGTGGGGTCGGCTTCACAAAGTTTGACTAAAACCCCTTAGTAAAGTTGCCGATAAGTTGGTTTCTTTAAATTTTGAACAATGCATTATGTTACCACCAATGATTTTATTTTGAATTCTGATGATCTGATTAGAAGGCACATTCATTTTATAATATATTCTAATATAATATATAAAATATATTATTTGTGTTTGGGTGTCCCTTCTTTACACTATATTCAAATGTAATATGTGTTTGAGTTATTTATATTTGAATTGTCATTTTAATGTGTACCGGTAAAAAGAAGAGATATTGTGATCTGACTGGTAAAAATAAATAAAAAAAGTGACTATATGAATAGTAAAGTAAGTAGATTTACTGTTTAAATATATTTATATTAAAATGAAATGCATTCATATACATGTTACATTATAGTGGGATATAATATAGAGTGAATGTGCCTTCTAAACACACCATAATAAATATCAAATTTATAAAATGTTTTATTAATTTTGTATCATATTGATTATATAATACGTGGTCCTATATTGAGCAATCTTAGGAGATGTTTCGGGGACTTCTCCAAACACATCTTCAAATGTTTTTTTTTTTTTTTTTTTTTTGGTCTTTTTCTTCAACTCAAAACTACTTTTCACTGTTGGTATTTCTAAATATTTATAGTAAAGTTAAATTTTAGAACTTCATAACTTTATCAGTTCAATTTCAAATAAAATGATCTCTCTCTCTCTCTCTATCTTTAATTTTATAAATTGTATAGAATTTTGAAACAAGATCAATATTGATATTTTTTCTAAATACATTTCAAGTTTTTACACTTTTTTGCTCCAAACAATTTTTTTTAACCAAGCACACATTTTTAAAACTTATCTCTACTCGGCCAATCCAAAACTCTGTCTGCAATATGCCTCCCTCAAATGGACCATTATATTTTATTTTAGAGAAAACACCTAAATGATATAAATTTATAAACTAATATATGCACCAATATGACACAAAATAAAACCAAAGTTTATGTCATGTCGATCAAGAGAGAGGGAGTTTGTTTCATTTTAATCAAGAAGAGGGGAGTTTGTGTCATGTTGGTTAATAAATACAAAAAAAAAAAAAAAAAAAAAAAGTGACTATTTGAGTATTTTTGTCTTTTATTTTTAACCGTTAAAAAAACACAATGGATGATCCCACTGATTTCCTATTTTGTTACCAAATCACTATTAGCATTATAGTGCAAAGTCGGACAACGATGGTCGTTACTACTACAAATCCTACGACATAAAAAGGCATAAATATTCGATTATAAAGAAGCGGTCGTTAAATTTTTTTATTTTTTTATTTTATTTTTTTAGAACAAAAGAAATCTATTATTAAGATGAGGATTCGAATACAATAACAGATGCTATTGGTGGAGGAATTTCCTCCAACCATATAAATTCATCATCTATTCTAAGAGCAAAAGAAGCCAAACTATGGGCTGCTCAATTAGCCTCCCTATAAACATGACTAAACTCAACTCCTGGAAATGAAGACCTTGTCAATGAAACAACGAAACACAGCACTAAATGTGGATTCAAACCTCAAGACCTTTAAGATGCAAGCTTGTTTGGGCCTTAATCCGTTACCTAGCAAGATAAGAACCAAGAACTATGGATATTGACAAACGCCACATCAAGACTCTCAAGAACACCTTAAGAACTTAGATAATAAATTTGGTTGTTGAATGTCACAATAATAGCTTAATAAGTTCAAAAGTATTTTTAAGAATGCAAGAAAAAAC
This sequence comes from Ficus microcarpa, assembly GCA_025413485.1. Classification (NCBI taxonomy): domain Eukaryota; kingdom Viridiplantae; phylum Streptophyta; class Magnoliopsida; order Rosales; family Moraceae; genus Ficus; species Ficus microcarpa. The sequence goes on along the minus strand of JAINRI010000204.1, from coordinate 16,954 downwards.
ACAATAAGCACTTCTTTTTTTTTTTTTTTTTCCTGAATTCCAAAACTAATCATAACCTTCAAAACACGCCTTTTATAGGCTGCTAAGTACAAGACTTTCTTTCCAAATTTATCAAAAGAAACAAATCAGGAAACTAACTCCACTCTTGGACCTAAATCATGCGTACAACTAGAAAAGGAAAGTTAGATATTTTTAATTGGCTTTATTATCAGCCAATACACCTACCACTAAAACAAATAAGGAAAGTTAAACAAATTGACACGCAAGCCTGACAATCAGACCTATAATACAAAAAGGAAAGTAATTATGCCAATTTACTTGCTGAAATTAAGCTTACTTTGACCGGATTCTTCTAAAACTTTAATTATGATAATGCAATGTGGACCATGCTCAATGGGCCTCCACAAATTTGCTTGAGTCAAAACCTCTTAAATCAACCCATTCAATGCTTCTTTAAATCGCTTGCTCTATGTCTAGTAATTGACCCAATTGGCACACTTAATGGATCACGTGAGTGCTGCCCTTGAGTCCCTCTAAGCCCACGTGTGAGTTCTCCCTCATGCATGCATGGTTGTGCAACCTCATTTGCATCGATCATAAACTAAATACATCCCGATCAGTAAATTTCCAAATTCATTAAAGAAGACTGTTTGGTTTTGAATTGCTTGGATTACTGACAATGCATCCGACTTCACCATGTGAAGATTTAGACCCACATCCTTTGCCCACAACAAGCTCTCACACAAAGCTTTAGCTTCAGCTAACTTTGGAGATGAAGGACCATGGAAGTTCTTAGCCATAGCAGCCATGACAAATCCCCGTTGAATCCCTTACAACTGCCCCCAACTCCAATCTTTTTGAGATTCTTTACAGATGGCTGCATCTACATTCAGTTTGTAGCAGTTTCTTTCTGGAGGATTCCTTCTCACATCAGTACGTCTACTAGGAGATGATACAACTCCAATGCTTTTCTTAGTTTGAGCAGAGTAGAATTCCTTGAGGAACTTAACTTAATAGCCCAAATTCACAGACCATAATGGGAGTTCTTGTCTTTGAACCATAAATTCTCTTATTTCTTTCACTCCAAATACACCATGCTAAGCAAAGAAAAAGTTCAAACTGCTTTTGAGAAAGTTGGAATTTCTAAAATTAGGTTTCAACAAAATGGAAGTGGAACCAATGTGAGAAATGTTAAGTTGAGAATAGTAAGCTTCTCTTTCCCTTTGTAGTCACTCTGAATGGTGAGAATGTCCAGTTTAGCAGTGACATGGTTGGTAGCTCCACTATCCATATATCAAGCTGAATCACGAACAGTTCTAGCAGTAACAACATAAGCTTGACTTGTGGAGCCATGTTGCTGCTGAGTGTTACTTGTTTCCCCACCTTGAAAAGACAGATCAAAGCGATGATAACACTTCAAAGCAGTGTGACCATCCTTTCCACAAACTTGACAGATTGGTTCAAAGCCACGACCCCCTTTTCCTCTGCCTCTGAAATTTGAGGATCTACCACGATTGAATTGCTGATTTCCACGACCACGGCCATGACCAGTGGATGACGTGGATCCTAGGTAGTTATGGTTTCTGTTCAAATACACAAATTGGCCTTTGAAGTACGTTTAACTTGGGCAATTAGGGAGAAAAAAAAAAAAAAGGCCTTTGGGCTTCTTGTATGGTCTTCAGAATTCTTTAGCTCTTGTTTTCTTTCTAATGTAGGACTAATCTCTCTTTTATTAAGCTAAAATCCTAACATTGAGTTAGTGGGATACGGCGTTGAGAATCAAAGCATACATTTGTTGGTTCAGAACAATTATGACTCCTCTCACCGGGATACCGACTAGTAACCACATCGTCGGCTGGTTACCAACCGGTAACCAAATCCGCCTGCAAGACACCGGCTAGTTACCGACCGATAACTACCTTCGCTGTTTCGAAAACTCTGGATTTCATCACCCCATTATTGAAAACGTATCATAAAATTCATAAAAAATCACAAAAATTCAACGAGTGGCCCAAAGGTCATGACAATCGCCACACCGGCATCGGACGTCGTAGAATCATCTTCAGAAATCTCCTCTACACACGAGGAGGTCAGCCTCGTCGTGGCCTCGGGCCGGAGATCTCCCCCCTTGTGGCCACGTGGAGGAGATTCGACGAGACTGAGATCTGGCCACACGACAATAGAGGTCTGGTCCGGTGGAGAGGGTGAGATGGTTTCGTTCGTTGCAGAGAGAGATGGGCGATTGTTGACATAGAGAAAGAAAGATAAAAAAGTTGTGGAGGATATTTTGGACCTTTAATTTAAATTATTACATAAGTGATGTCATCGTCATGGCATATTTTCCTATGAGTTTTTTATTTGTGACAAAAATCAATCCACGTATTTATTCTACAACATCTAATCTCATTACCCTTTTTCATTTTGCCCTGCAAGTTTTGGAAACCAATCCTATATCCCGTGAACGTCAAGATGTGATTTGTTATGCCAAATTTAAAATCTTATACTCTAATTTGAAGTTAAAAGTTCTAGTAATCTACTTACTATTAACTCGATATTAAAAATTTTAACCATCTAAAATCTTTGTTCTACAGTAAAACCTCGATAAATAAATGTTCGATAAATTAATAACTTCACTTAAATAATAAGAATTTCTGATCCCAACTTGAACTAACGTACTAAATTAATAATCTCGTTAAATGCATAAATAATTTTTTTTTTTCAAATCCTTTAGGGTCCAACAAAACTATAAATTAATAATTGACCAAAAAAATAACATATATAATTCATAATATTAAAGAGTTTTTTTCTTTGACAACTTTTATTTTCTCAAATTCAACTATTTTACAAAATATGCATCTACAGTCATTTGTTTTTTCTTTGTACACAAATTGAACCCAACCTTGTCTTTAATTTTTTGCAAAACATGCACTACATCTGGGACACTTTTTTCATCTCGAAACACTTCATCTTCCATGATATTAAATTTGAAAAATACATTTATTGTATATCCAAGTACTTATTGACCTTCATGCTAAATGAACATACATATACATCAATTTTGAATGCATGCACATAACAATAATTAATTTTTTTAATAATGTACGTGATAACTTTTACAATTCTCTAAGTACACATATTAATTTTTGACCACATACTATTATCTTTCTTATTTATAACTCATGGATAAATCTTGGGAAAAGAAAAGGTACATGTATAAAAGTAATTAAAATATTAGTTTAATTAAAAAAATAAATTATTAGTTAATCGATAAACTAATAACCTCTTTAAAATAATAAATTTTTTAGTCCTAACAATATTCATTTATAGAGGATTTACTGTATACGGCATAAATTGTGTTGCATTTTCTCGTATCAGTTATAAACCGCTGAGTTTGGCGTTTATAATTACATTCATGAAAAGTTATGTAAAATCTATCGGAGTTCCTACGCATATCATAGAACTACAGTTTCTTGTCCACTAGTATTTTACAGTTGATTTGATTGCATCCAAGATCTGCAACAATTCAGGTACAGCAACGGTCAGCACGAAAACTAGCTTCGGAAAAGTGTATAGTCAGAACCAGTCAAATGGCTTACCTTGTTCTTGGTGGGCAGATAGAAGGGCTCGAAAACAAGAGGAAAAGGGGTGTCCAGACCGCAAATTCTGGCAATAGGTGCTTCTAACTGGAAAACACATTCACCTCATTTCAGCGATCGTCAAATATAACCACAGCATTTAGCATATCATCAACATAATCCTAGTACAGAAAAGGATGGGAGCAGAGCAGAAAAATTATATGACGTTGGTTACTGTTTCATTACCTGTAAGAAGCAACGCTCCAGAATCGAAGCAGAGATTTCAGCCCCAAAACCTCCAGTCACCGGAGCTTCATGACTAATCTGTGCATAAAAAATACTTTGTACCGTCATGAAGGCCCAAATGAATCTGCAAGCACAAAGCATAATCTCACCCACCAATTGAACCAAATACTTACAAGTAACCTTCCAGTCTTTCGGACAGATGCCTCCACTGTCTCCTTATCCCAGGGAATTAAAGTCTTTAGGTCAATAAGCTCGCAAGAAATACCATCCTGAAAATTTTCATCAGTCAAATGACTAATTATCATAACGGAGTAAAAGATATGAGAAGTAAAATAGTATTGTCTATAACCGTAACAAACTGGATGTGGCATGTGGCAAGACAGAAGTGATTTGGATGTAGTTAAAGGGCAGGGAGCGAGTTAACATTTTTTTGTAATTAAGAGTTACTTACCTTTTCCGCGTCAATACAGGCTTGTTCCATTATGGATAATTGAGCTCCCCAACCAACAAGTGTAATATCATTGCCCTCTCGAATTATCTGAGCACAAGATGTTTAATTCAAATTTTAATTTCCAGAATTTGTGTGAATTTGTGTGACGAGTAAAATTGCTTTGCGGGAATTGTAATGTTCATCTAGGAGTAAGCTGATACGTACTGTACCTCAGCCTCTGATAAAGGCAACATATAGTCTTGCTCAGGAACATCTTCTACTGACATACGATACAGCAACTGGGGCACGCAAAAATAGTCACATTCCAATCTAAATTTCTTCTTGCAGAAAATGGTTCAATTAAGTTGCTCTGAAAATAAAACAATACGTAAAGATACCTTAGGTTCAAAAAACACAACAGGGTTCGGATCGCGTATGCAAGACAGCAATAACCCTTTTGCTTGCTTTGGGCTACGAGGAATGACCACCTATATAAAGACATAAATTTTATGATTGGTAATGAGGAACAACATAGTTTTGGTTTTCAAATAAAAGAAAGAGCAGTTCTCCTTCATAAGGGTTGAGGAGACTCTTGTTATCTCAGCCCTTCATATATGTGACCAACGGCACGTCCATAAATATCAGTGAAACATATCAATCTCAGAAAGTCTATTTTCAGCAAAGAATGAAAGGACATTACGGAAGAGGCTGCGACCATATTCTTTCACGAAGCACTTATCTCAAGGATTATTTGAAAACTCTATAATGCTTTTCTACTCCAATGGTGATAGAGGCACAGATAAATGATGAACAGAATTGAGGTATACACGTAAAAATAACATGAAACAAAAATAGTGTCATTTCTATTCGAAGCTATCATTTCTTTTGAGCAAATAGCAGTGTGAAAACGGTCTCAATGGAAAAACCATGTCAAATAGCAGGGTCTCCGCAAGTTTGTTCTTCAAGTGTTTAACCTCACCCCCCAGGGGGGGGGGTGTTTTGGGAGAAAAAGAACATATATGAAATGAATATCAATTTGCTCTGAAGGGACATACTTTAAGGCCAGGAACATGGCAAAAGAAAGCTTCGGGAGACTGCGAGTGGTAATGTCCACCATGGCCCACAGCTCCATATGGGGCTCTTATTGTTAGACCTGCAAGTGATATAAAGCTCATGATATCATAAAAATAATGCTAAACTAAGGAGTTTGCGAAATCCTATAGGAAATTAAAAGATTTTACCTCCACAATTGAATTGGTTCCCACTCCTGTATCTAAATTTGGCAGCTTCATTGACAATCTATAGTTACAATTTCATATTAGTTAGCAATCAGTTGTGAGGTCAAGATAGAACCTAGTGGTATGGAAAAAGCATGCCTGATCAAAAGCGGGAAATATATAATCTGCAAATTGGATTTCTGCTATAGCTCGATTATCCTGTCACATGAGATCAAGCCGGAATTAGTGGAATGTAGATATTAGATGACCAATATTAAAGATTAAATTCGCATTAAGATTTGACTTTAAATTTCCACAAACTAAATGCTTAAAGCCTACCATTGCTGCAAGACCAATGCCAAATCCAACAATGCCCTGGATATAAAGACGGGTAAAACTTAGTGTTACTGAGTCTCCATGCTTTAGAATACAAATTAAACAGATGTCATTCGACGAAAAAAAAAAAAAAAATTGACAACATAAAAGGAGGAACAGTTTCCCTTATTTATTTCTTAGCTTTGGATTTCTAGTAGACAGTGCATAAACAAAATGTTAACGAAATCTACCTGCTCACAAAGAGGGGTATTGAAGACCCTATTTTTACCAAATCGATCAGCTAAACCTGTCGTGCAACGGAACACCCCGCCAAAGCCAACATCTTCTCCAAACACATAAGCACTATGAGGAATTTTAGATGTTAGTAGGTTTATGTTGTAGCTCATAAGCACAATGACAATAGTTGAAATGAATCAAATTTTACGCATGTAGTCATTTCGAGCCCAAGGTGCTTGAGAATTTCCTTTTCTCCCTAAAGTAATTATATAGTGCTTTTATTTTTAAGTTCTTTTGAACCGCTGGAAGCACCAAAGGAGCCAAGCAATTATGCGTAGGACCTCAAATTGCACCAAATGTTTGATCATCCCAAAGGTTTGGCACCTCATAAAGTGACCGACATAGAATAATAACTTACCCACTAATGACAATGCTAGTCAAAGAAAAAATCTCATGTAAACAAAGTTAAAAATAGTTCCAAATAAATAAATAAATATATATATATATATCACCAAGTTCACCACTTGAAATCATATCTATCCAAATACCTCAGTTTGAACATGAGAATAAAAATTTGAATAAATAAATGAAAATGCAAGATAATTCCAATTAAATATCACATGCAAATCCTCCAGTTTAAACTTCATAATATTCTTTACATAAAAGGGAAAAAGAACAACTTAAGCATGAATTCTGAATTTGGAACAAATCAGGGCAGGAAAAGCACAAAAAACAGAAATTCGAAAACCAGAGTCCGAATTTCTAACTAAAAAACAAAATGAGAAAAACCCAAATGAAAAAACCATGTGGGTATTTCCAGAAAGCGAATAATAAAAAGAAATCAGGAGAAGAAAAAAGGGAGGAAGACGAACCGTGGGTCAGTTTCCAAAGCGATGTGGAGAGCTTGGTTGATGGCAGAGTAGAGATTCATGGACTTTGCATTTCCATTTCCAATTAAGTCATCACACGAAGAGGTTGAAAATTCCCTTTTAACGCCATTTCTAAAACCAAACGTACTAGTTTTTGATGTAGAATTTAGCAATCGTCCAATTCTCCTCCGACCCAGATTGCCCGCCATAGCCAAAAAAGAGAGCTTTTTCTTTTCTTTCTTGCCTTTAGGATTAGGATTTGAAGGAAGTGAATAAAATATGTACAAGAAAAGAGGATAAATAAGAAGAAAGGGTAATTCAATCAAACAAGAACAAGTAGCTTAGAATCGGAGCAGAGCCGAGAGCTATCTGTGTCCTTGTCAGCAATACTTATCAAATTATCTATAAATTGTTATTTATTTATGACAAATTTTATTTTTATACCTGAGGCTTTGTTTGGAAATCGGTTCATTTCAACTTAAACTGTATTTTTTTAAAAATCTTTTTCTCAAAAAATTTTTATCTTTTTCTCAAAAAAATTTTTGTCTTTTCTGAAAATTTAAAAAAATTTACTATTACAACTAAAATATTTCAACTCAAACTAACGAACCAAACGGACCCTGAGTTTTATGGTCATGCAACTTTACTTTTTAAATTTTAAAAATGGATAGAAATACTTCTTAAATTATAAAATATTATTATTTTTATTCATTTTATCATTTAAATAGATGAAAATATATAATTTAATAATGATAAACTTTATTTTTATCTCATAAATTTTATTATTTTTGTAACTTTATCTATTAAATTTTAAAAACTGATATTTATATCTCTCAAATTTTAAATCATAACAAAAAAAAAATCTATTATTTCATATTTTGACAATATAGGATTTGGAAAAACTTTAGTTTTGTTATTTAAATTTTAATATATTTATAACTTTGCGTTCAAATATTGAAAAAATTATGTTTATACCTCTCAACCTTTAAATTGTGAACAAAATCACATATATTTCGTCCATTTAAAACCGTTCTAACTCTAGTATATTAAAAAGTTAATTTAAATTAAAATCTTTATTTTTACAAAAATAATCTTAAAATCTATAAAATTCAAGGATCTAAATATACAAATTTCTTTTTTTTTTTTTTTTTGGTTTTTTGTAATGATTTCAATTTTAAAAACAAATCTTTATAAATTTAAATTAATAAACACCAGTTTAAAGTTATAAAAATTCTTATTAATTATTTAAAATTTAAGAGGTATAAACACTAATTTTCAAAATTCATGTGACAAAATTATATATACATATATATGTTGGAGAAATATATAACAAGTTCTCTCTTCGATCAAATTCTTCAAGTTTCTTCCATTCCTCCCAAGTTTCTTAGAAATATTCTAGCCTCCCTCCTCCAACAGAGGCGATGGCTGTAGGAGAGAAGGAGAAAGAGTGTGTGAACGGCAATGAGTAGGGGGGGGGGGGGGGGGGGGACCCAGATATTTTAAGGGTATTGTGGTAAATGTCATTTAATATACTACATCATCACTTGGATCATCTCTAATACATTGATCTATGTTAATGTTATATTTGTTATAAAAAAAAAATGTAAACATATATATATATATTATTCTAGTTAATGTGCTTTGGAATTTGTAAAAATGAGCATTTAGTATTTAAATAATTTTAAAATAAAAATATTATAATAATTATATGACAAAAGTTAAGCCAAATAATTAATAGAAATTGAATGTTAAATTTGACATTAGCTATACTTATGACAAATTTGGTACAAAATTTAGCATTTGTCAAATTTGGCATCAAATATAGCACCCCATTGGAGAATATTTTTTTCATCCAAATTTTCAAAATTTACCATTAGCACAATCTTTAAGCATTGTATTGGAGTGCTCGTGTATCATTATTATGTTTTTTTGTTATAGTTTCTAAGTGATGACAAAATTCACTCCACATTTAGATTTTATGACATGTGGCCTAATTATTCCAAATAAGGTAGTTACCAGTAAAGCTTAACGGTAACATTACATCTGACTGATTTCATCTAAGGTGCAGACTAGGGCTAATAAAACATGTTCGTGGGCCTGGTTTGGACCAGCCCGATCAGAACACGACATAATAAGTATGAACAAGAACACAACACAATTAATAAACAGGTGAAGCACCTAAACAAGAATATGAACTATTTAATAAACATATAACACAACATGACACGCGAACATGATTATTAAACAGGTCACGATTGGTTGACAAGAAAACAGATTCCGTTTATGGTCCATTTAACACAAACATGATTTCTAACCCATTTAACACGAAAATTTTATATAAAAAATCACTTAAAATTCTAAATTCACTAATACAAAAACTAATCATATTTATATAAAATATAAAACTAACAACTAGAATTATCAAATATCCATAATGATTAAGACAAATAGATTGTTATTTTTCTGAGGGAGTTAAAGTTCACATTTTTCTGAGGGATTTGGGAAAGAGTGTGTAGCTGGTGAGGAGAAAAGGAGAAAAGAATTAAGGATAGGTTTTTATATGTTATTATTTTTAGGGTTTTTTTTTTTTTTTGAAATAAATCGAGCAATTATACATAAATGGACTCTAAAAGGGTTGGGTTGTGTTGGCTCGTTTACGATTCATTTACATAAATGGGTAAACCCTGTTATCTCATTTCTGACTCGTTTATTTTTGTGTTAAACGTGTCGACCTAATTTTGACTCAATCATTAAACGTGCGGTTCAAATCCATTTTATTTTGTGTCGTTCTCGTGTTGTATCACTGTATCGTATCCAAAAATACCGATCCTAGTGCATATTCAAATCTCCCATTCCTAAGTTCAAATATATATATATATATATATGTATGTATGTATATCCCAAATAAGTAAGATACATAATCTTTACATAGTGTGGGAACTTACGAACAAAGCCAATGTTATCGATATATATGATCGTTAGAAAACTCAAGATAACTGAGGTCAACCTCTTTGTTTAGCATTTCGCTGCTTAAAAGTCCACGTAAACGAACTCGTCAAGAGTTAAAATGAAGCAAGATGCAACAATGTCCATTTCATCTTGATTACAAAATAAATATTAATTAATTATTATGCAATGGCGTGTCAATTTTTACCATAAAACAACGAATTTCAAAAAGAGAATAAAGCATCACAATATTTTGGTCTAAGGAAAAAAAAAAAAAAAAAGAGGTAAATTGTTTTGTTGGGTCCTTCAAACTATTAGATTTATGACATTTTGCTTCGTGTTTTTATTTTTATAATTAAAATGACCTTAAACTCTTAAAAATGATGCAATTTGATCCTTTTCATTATTGGATGTTAAATTTTAAACGGAAAAAGTTATTGAAAATCAAAAGACAAAAAATTTATTCTATTATCAACCCTTTTAATGTCAAAAATTTTTTTTTGGTTAATTTCTATACCACAAAAAAAAAAAAAAAAAAAAAAAAAAAAAAAAAAAAAACCTACTAATGCCTCAAAAAACCAGACAAATAAGTGGGAGGTGGAGGGGATGAGGCTTGTGGGATATCTGCGGCACAGGAGGCAGGGCTTGACGAAGGAGGGTTGGCACGGTAAGAGCATGCTTGACAGGGTTTTTTGCACGGCGGCATGGAAGGGTGGCAGAGGCTGAGCATTCTTGGTGATCTAGGTTGGTAACAAGAAAGACCTGTCTGAGAAGTGCACAGAAATACATTTTTATTCATATCATTTATTAAATAATTTAAGTTTAAATTAGATATTTTCATGATTTTAATTTAAAATATTTTATTTTGGAAATATTAATGTTAACTTATTTTATTTAAAAATCTATTTATTTGGACATATTTTATTGCATTATTCTTCCATTTATTTTTTCCTTTCCTTTTCTTTATTTTTTTCTTTATTTTTTCCTTTTCTTTTTCTGCTTTTTCCTCCGCAGGTTCACGCGAGAGTCTTGGGCCAAATCTACTTCTTTCCTTCAGCAGGGCCCATGACTTTTGGCCCTTGTCTCCTGCAGAAGCCTGCGCGCGTTGCCTCAGCCCCAGCTCCTTCGCCAGCTAGTCTGCCCCGAGTATCCAGCTGATTTACCAACCGAGAGGAGGATTTGTTGGAACTTCATTGCCTCTCCAAACTTTGGACTTCAAGCCTATAAAAGGCTGAGCTCTTCAGCAGCATGGAACGATTTTCCCCTTAGTCTTTTGGCTAAGTTTTTAGAGTGTTTCTTCTGTGTTTTCTTTTCTTCTCGCATTATTTATCTCATGTTTTCTTTCTAGAATTTCATGAGATGAAATTGCAAGTTAAGCTAGACACTTTGATGAGACTAGTGATGAATTCATATGTGAAGTGAGCCAATTTGAATTTGATTTTTATTTGTTTTATAAAGTTAATATGTTTAAGTGGATTGAATCTTTTAATTTCATTACTTTATTTTTATTCAAAATATTTTATGCCAATTTTTTTTTATATAAATTTAGTCATTCTTTGTTTATTATCATATATCTATTTTGACAAGATTTTTTTTTTTTTGGAGTTGTCTTTTACTAGAATTTGCTAAAAAAATACTTTATTGATTTTGGATAACTTGTAACGATAAATCTATTTGGTCTAACATTGAGATTTAATCCACCAAAACACATTTTTTTATTTTATTGATCTTTAATTCCATAGTTTCCGGTTGTTCATTTAGGATGTAAAATGTGCAATTTAGTTATAAATCGAAAATTGGATTCAAATTGGAAAATAAAACATAAGAACGATTCATGACTCATTGTCTTATTTATTATTGAATTTTTCTCTAAGTAAAATCTTCTTCTTTTTCATAATGTACTTATTTTCTTTATTACCAAAATCCACCAAAATTTTATTCACTTATTATTATTATTTTATTTTCTTACCTTTTTAATCTTTATCTCCTCTAATATTTTTTTGTTTTTGTTTTTGTTGTTGCTTCCCCGTAAATATGACCGTCCGATCGGTATTATGACCGATCACTTTGTGTCTGTATTTTTTTGGTGTTAATCATTGCCTGAAACTCACAACAGGGGAACTCGTTGAAGAACGGGGCTTGAGATTGGAGCTAGACAACGGCAACAAGTGTTGGCCGTGGATATAGGGAGACACTACTAAAAAAATAGGGCTTTAATGAGGAAATATTCCCTCGATATAGTTTTACAATGAAGGAAATATTCTTAACTACGTAGTTGCGTCACTACAGAGTTGTAGTAAGGAAAAGACAGAAAATACAGTCTCATTGTTATAGTTTAGAGACGAAATTTGTCGTCACAACAGTAAAAAAATCGTTGTTGCTAAATAGCCATTGTAAAAAATACTAAAGGACATTAGCGGCAAGTTATATAAATGAAAAATGTCTAGTTACGACACTGCAAAATAATTTAGTGCTAAAAACAATTCAATGATGTCATCAACTACGAAAATGGCGACTACCCTTTCGTATTAGCGACAAAAAGTATTGTCATGTCAAAACGTTCCCACACCACCGAAAAAAGAGGGAGGGGAAAAAAAAAAATCATGTAAACTTGGCATCAAAAATTTCAATAATTAAGGATGAATGACTCAAAAAAGGGGGCCAGATCCAATTATCATTGATTCTTAGGATATTAGTCAATGTAAAATGGACTAATTTGGCAGTAAAACAACTTGACTATAAACAAAAAAAATACATATCATTGTCACACGTCAAGCTATTCAGTAGTTTAAATTAGATATGATCAAATAACATAACTCTCTACACAATACACAGTTAACAAAGAACACATCAAACCAAATCTACTCAAACTACGGGGCAATTTTGATTTCTTACTGGTAAATTTGCAAACAAGACATCAAGAAAATGTGAAATCCATAAATATGAAAGATAATTGAAACTGAAAAATCATAGAATGTGAAAAACTTTGAAATTTATGCAAGATTTTTTATTAAAAAAAGAAAAAAGATTTGAAACTGTATTCTATTATTTCTATTGTATAATTATTTAAAATTTTATATATCACTCTTTTCTTAAGTGGTTTGCTCTTACAAAAATATCGTCTTAAATATAAATTGAAAGTTACAGTTTTTGTTTTTATTTTTTGTTTTTTTGTTTTTTGTTTTTTGTTTTTTTTGTTTTTGCTACCAATTAAAAACAAAGTGGAAATGAAAGAAACATGTTTGACAACAATTTTCTATTTTTATGAGACTTGGTTTTTAAGGTAATTCAATTAATTATCAGTCAAACATAAAAATATAGGCCTAATTTTTTTTTTTTTTTTTGATAAGCAATAGAGGTCTAATATTTAGTTTGGTTAATTTCCACATTAAAATTTTTAATTACTATATAATTAAGGGTGTCACCAAAAACATCGTTGCTCGCCTAGACGTCGATTAAAAACTGACCTTAAATTCCTTTTTGGTACCAATTATGCATGTGCATGCTGCTAGGCAGGTTTTATAATCTGTAATCTATAACATATATAGAAAGCTCAGTTTTCATATTATGTATCCTCTCACATATTGACTAATCAAAGTTTTTGTCTCTCTATTTCTTTTGGGCTGCCTAACTATCCTTGTTTTTTTTTTTTTTTGAAGCATTTTTTTCCTTCTTTTCGTTTTTCATCATTTATTAATTCGCTCTCCCTCTTCCTTGAGAAACGAACTATCTATCAGTTTGTTTATCGTGTATCCTCTCTTATTGACTAATCAAAGTTTTCGTCTTTCTAGTTTGTCCCCTCTCTCTGCAATTTGTTCTATCGACTTCGTTTGTCCGAGGCGTGTGTTTGATCAAATTCAGCAGAAGGATAATCTTGAAAAGAGAAAGGTCCAGCCCATCTAATTCCCGGTTCTGGATTGTTCTAGCTTGACCCACCAGGCCCAGCGTCATGGCTCATTGGACTCTAGGTCCTCCCCGCTAAAGATGGGTCATATCCCAACCCATCCTCCAGCCTTCATTCCTTCGAGAGCCCTGTGGATGGGTTCACTACAGGATCTACCGTTTCTCTCTCGAAGTAGAGGCAGGAAGGACAAGGCTCTGTCATGCACTTGTCAACGAGGTATGCAGGATGATCAGGAAGCTTCTATGTGTCCAAAAGACTCGGACGGAGATGTTGTGGATGTTTCTAAGGAAGCTAACCACTCAATCCACAACACCAATCAGTTGTTTCGGACAAGAACTTAATCAGTGGATGGGTGAATTCTTATGATCAGCGCAATAAATGGATGCTGTCGGCTGTGTGCGGTCCTTCCCGAAGTGCCGATCGTGCGGCTTTTTGGAGCCGTATCCAACAAATTTAGAAGCTCGTTTGCAGGTTCTTGGTTGATCATAGGAGATATGAACAGTCTCCTGAATGAATCATAGAGGTTCTCTGGAAGAGGTTCCTCAAGCTATCATTGGGCCTCTCGCCCTTCTGTGCAAGCCTTTCACAATTAAAGTCTGATTGACATTGGGGACCATATTCACTTGGTCGAATGGCAGTAGTGGCTTACAGCTCTCAAAGCCCCGGTTGGATAGAGCATTGATCGACTCCGATTGGCTTGAGGCATTCCCTAGAGCTTCGTTGAGAGTTCTCCCGGATTTGTTCTCTGATCACCATCCTCTTCTTCTCTCCTCTGAGGCTGAGACTTTCATTAAACGTCAGTTCAAATTTGAAGGTGCGTGGACTCGTGATCCGCGTAGTAAGCTTATTGTCATGAGAGCTTGGAATTCAGTTTTTCGCAGCAGACCTCCCAACCAGCTCATAGCTCGTCTTTCCGAAACTAAAGAGGCTTTAAAGGTCTGGAATAAGGAGCAATTCAGGAATATTTACACTCGTATAGACGATGCTTGAAGAGCTATTGATTCCTTAGTAAAAGATGCTGATGAAGAAGTTGGTGATCAAGAAGAGGAAACTACTCAGGCAATCCAAATTGCCAACAGGGAACTAGACGAACTCCTTAGACTAGAAGAAATTATATGGAAACAAAAGTCTTGTGTTACTTGGCTTAGAGAGGCAGATCGTAGCACATAGTTCTTCCACACTTCAACAGTGGCCAGAAGATGGAGAAACTGGACAGAGGGGTTAAAGATGAAAATGGTGCTCTTGTCAAGGGACTGCCGATGTTTGTTGGGAGAAATAGAACCAGGGATTGGAGCTTTCTAGTTGAAAAAACGGAGTTGAGGTTGCTGGTTGGAAACAGAAACTTCTCTCAAAAGCAGGTCGAATGATCTTGATTAAAACTGTGGCCCAAGCATCGCCTTCGTGCAGCATGGCAACCAATGTACTGCCCAAGTCCATTGGCAAAAGGCTCCATGGAACGTTTCGTAGATTTTGGTGGGGTACGTCGGCTAATGGAAGTCAGAGGATGTGCCTTCGTTCTTAGAGTGCTATCTGCAGGTCTAAACCGGTTGGAGGTCTTGGATTTCGTAAAATGGGGATGGGAACTTCTCTCGGGCTCTCAACAGGTCTGGGCGAAGGTCCTTAGATAGAAGTACTTCTGGGGAAAGGACTTCTTCGGTGCGGTTGCGAAGCCTTCAGACTCTCGTTTTTGGAAAGACATCCTTAGTGTTCGGGAGATTATAATGAAAGGAGCGTGTTTGCAGGTTAGGGATGGAAATTCAATTAACTTCTGGATCGACCCCTGGGTTCCTTGTACTCCTAGCTTAAGACCTCGCCCCATTTATGAGAATGCTTTGGGTTACTATCTGGTTTCTGAGCCGCTGGATCACAATGTGGGAACTAGAATTTGGACCTGCTGAGGCTTTGCTTCAAGAAGGAAGACGTAGACACCATCCTTGAGATCCACATTGGATTGAGACCTGGGGTTGATTGGCGGATCTGGACCCGTTCTCCAATGGCAGGTTTTGTGTTAGCTTGGCCTATAATCGTGTAGTTAATGAGAGTCCTTTCAAGGAGAGTCAAAGAGATCCGACCTGGTCTTATTTGTGGAAGTCAAAGATTTATAATCGCCACAACCTTCTTTGGTGGGCAGCAGCTGGGGACATTATTCCAATGAGAGGAGTTTTGGGAGCTCGAGTAGAGATTGGGGATCGGATGTGTCCTATCTGTGGAGAAGAAGGGAGCTGTCAACTCACCTGTTTTTGTTTTGCAGGTACAGAAGGCCCATCTGGTTCATGTCTAGGTGGAGTTTGAGAGTGGCGGCCCCTTAATTGCTCCTCCATGCTGGACTTTCTCAATCTCCTTCTTCTTGGTGATTCTAACCTTCATGCTTCCTGCACCTTCTACGGCCGTGTCGTTGGCCGAAGCGATGGCAATTAGATTTGGTCTTATTCTAGCCTGCTCTCTGACAAAAGGTGCAATTATCTGTGAGAGTGATTCTCTGGTTGCGGTGAAGGCTTTGTCTTCTTTGGAAAATTCCAATTGCCCCTGGATTCTGGCGAATGTATTAGGGGATTGTCATCTCCTTTCTTCTTTTTTTGAGCATGTTGAGTTCTGCTGGATTCCCAGGAACTCCAATGTGGCGGCCCACAATGTGGCCAATTGGTGTAATTTTAGTAATTTAGTAGGTTCTATTGATGTTTGTAAAATTCCTAACTCTGTTTTAGCAGACAGTAGGGAGTGGCTCTCGAGTTAGTCTCCCTCCTGGCTGCTTGTCTTTTCGGTGCTTGGCTGTTTGTTGGCTGTCTTGCCTTTGATTATATCATCTTTATTAGCCAAAAAAAAAAAAAAAAAAAAAAAACCAAAATACTTCTGCCCTTTTTTTTTTTTTTTTTTTAAATTAAATTTATTCTTGCTTTGTCGTTTTTTAACTTCTACTCCCCCCCCCCCCGGGTCACTTTTTCAGTTTGCTTTCTTTCCTCCTAATAAAGTAATGTATTATTGAGGAATTTTTTAATTCTAATTTTATCTATTAATTTTTTTTTTTCAAAATATGTATCTACTTAGTATTTTTCTCACGATATTCTAAAATATTATTTTATCAAAATAACCTTTATAAATATATTCTTTTTTACTAAGGATCCCAAAAAGATAATCTTCTTAAATTTATATTTTGCTTAAACATATTTTTCCTTCTCATATGTATACAAATTTACTTTTTATTTGATTTGACTTGT
>JAINRI010000203.1:0-48772 GCA_025413485.1 Ficus microcarpa | reverse complement strand
CTCTGTAATTTTCATAGAATATGTTTCGTGATTTTTGTAAAACTACAACATTCTATTTCACAATTCCCACGATTATCAATAAGTGTCAATGATCTAAATTTCTCACCAACCAAACAGACTAACCAAAAAAAAAAAAAAACACACACACACACACACACACATAATACCAAAGAGCACTAAGAAGAAGAAGAGGGGCAATACGTCTTCATTCTTGGAGAGAACTCTGACGGCGAAGGACTCGAAGGCTCGCGACGGAAGGGACTGACGGAGGGGACTAGAGTGAGTGGTGGAGATGCGAGAAGCCGACAAGATTCCGGATCGGACGACTCCTCTGGCGGTGCTCTCCGCCATTTTTCGGCGTCGATGAAGCCGAGCTTGTAGGTGTCGGGAGGGATGGGAAAAGCCTCCATTGATGGACTCTCTGCTACTCTGCTACTGCTATTCTAGAGAGAGAGAGAGAGAGAGAGAGAGAGAGAGAGAGAGAGAGAGAGAGAGAGAGAGAGAGAGGACTCACTCTTGAAGATGGAAGACGACAATGGTTTCGGAGGTTTTTCGGCAGTTTCGGATTTTTGGGCTTTTGAGGTGGCTGTACCGTACGTGTCCTCTAGGCGTGGAGGGAAAATTTGCCAAAATGACAACCTCAAAAAATTGAAATTAGCAAAATAACCCTCTTTCATTTTAAAATAGAAATTATTATGGTCGTTCTTGATTGTTTGAAATCATTTTGTTAATAAAATTTTAATAAAGTTATTTTATAAATAAAAGAAAGTGAAAGTCAGTTTACTAATTCGCTTGTGCCAAGGCGATACTAAAGTTTATTTGTCTCATCATTTCATTCTAACTCAAACTGTACTTTTTTGTTTTTTCCCAAAAAGTTTTTGTCTTTTTCTCAAAAAATTTTTGTCTTTTTCTCAAAAAGTTTTTTATCTTTTCTGAAAATTCAAAAAAATTTACTATTGCAACTAAAATATATTTAACTCAAACTAACTAATTAAACACCTCTAATTTATACTCTAATTCATTTTGGATCATGATCCGACCAATTTAGTATTGTTAAGGCTGCATTTGGAAGCCCATCACAAACCTCTTGTTTTTCAAAAGCTAGGATATTTAGCATTGATGCACCCCAAATTTATTTATTTTTTTTTATAGCTTTCCCTATCAAATTTTTAATTTTCGGCACTTTACCCTTTAAATTTGCTAAATTATTGCATTGTACCATATATTAATTTTATAGTCAAATATTCAAATATTCAAGTCCTAACACCAATTTTCCAATTGGTGAGAGAAAGGGGAGTTTAGGGCTTTAGGAGCCAGAAGTCCAAGGTTCGATTCTTGATCGGCGTAAAAAAATTAGTAATAGATTAGTTAACACAAAAAAGGTGCACATGGATGCTTACTATAAAAAAAAAAAAATTCAAATATTCAAATTAATGTAAAATTAACTAAATGAGGCACATTACAAGAGCCATACTAAAAAGAAAAATAACACATGCTCAAGGTTGAGTTATGGGGTGAATCCTTACTAATACTATTCTCACTCTCATAGCAAGAATATCAAAGAGATAAAAAAATAATGGTACGAATACCAATTTAAAATCTCAATATTTAGTATCAATTTATGTTTTATATGACATGTCATTGTATTATTGATGGTTATTTAAAATATTCATTAGTTAAATTAAAATTAAAAAGTTATATCAATAATTAAAAAAAAATGATAATTCATTATCTTATGAGTTGATATTCAAAAGTTGACAATAGAGTTACAAATATCATCTCTTACAGGGAAAGAAGAAGAAGAAGGAAGAAAAGAAGGGGCAAAAAAAAAGGTGTATTGCAAAGTCAAAGATTTAACATCCTTCCTCTCCAATGCTAAAAGTCTTGTTTATTTTAATTAAAAAATTAAAAAATTAAAAATTAAAAATTAAAGAAAAACATTACACCCTAAATCATTTCCGCGGTCCAATGAAGAGAAGACAAATATTGATCAACAATGAAAATTTTCGCAGATCTTACGCCCCAAAAGACAAATAGAGAAAGAAAGAGAGAGAGAGAGAGAGAGAGAGAGAGGAGGAGGGAGAATGGCAGAACTGTACAATAAGCAGGCAAAAACATGTGCATTGATAAGGCCAAGTTCCCCACGAGAGCTATTCCAGTTCATAGCTTTTCACACACCTTCTCACCTTTTTGCTTGGGATGTCCGCACCGGCAGTGGTCAGGTAGCTCAATCTGTATGTCAATACTCTATTTCCTCTTCCTTTTTTTTCCCTGTTTCTTTTTCCTTTTTTAAATCTTTATAGACCACTGCTTTAAATTTTTGAGTATTTGATGTGATTATTATTCAATTAACTTAACAGTTGAAAATTATCTTTTGTTCATTGGACAAAGAATATTGGTAATTTATTCTTAACTTTGCAACTTTTTGGCTTAGAACTTTAGTTTGGGAATGTTGCATTAAAAAAATAAAAAAAAAATATAAGGAAACTAGAGCATTTCTGTCAATTAACAACCGTTTGGCAATCCATTTTAAATTTGTGTCTTCTGTTATAAAAATTTGAATTTGCCGTTTTAATTGCGGATTTAAACCTATATCCAAATATTATAAAATTTGAATTTATTGTTTTAATTACGGATTGAAACCTATATCCAAATAGGTCATAAGTTTTTCAATTAAGCATTTTCATTTCATCGTAAGAATTTTTAGTCCAATCATATCCTGTGGTCCTATACGATATTCTATGATATAATGACGTGAGACTGTCATCATCTCACACATATAGAATTTCTCTTCTATCCCACAACACTTGTAGCTAGCAAAGATGTACAAGAATGTCTTAGCAATAGATGCGAGCACAAAACTGCTAGAATTCGCACCGCAACTTCCCAATGTTCAGTTCAAACACACTTCTCCTATCATGTCCATATCCGAGGTTGAACAAAAATAGTACCAAAATCAAGCCTGGATTTGGTGACTACAGCCCAAGCCTTGCATTGATTAGACTTTCCAAGCTTTTACCAGCAAGTGAAGTGGGTTCTCAAGAAACTCATGGAGTCATTGCTGCCTGGTGCTACATTGAGCCCAAAATGAACTCCGCAGTAGATGCTGTTTTCCAACCATTCTACGCCATTGATTCTCGGCCCTTTCTGGGACTCGAAGGTTTGTAAAGGTATCGATGACGAATATCAACTATAGATTTCCCATTAGAGCCTATGGATGGACTGGAAACACGGGGTTGGTTGAGTTTGTGTATGAGAAAGTCATGGATTTGGATAAGTTCTTTGCTTACATAAGGTCCTAGTCAGCATATCAGACTGCGAAAGATATGGGTTTCAAGCTCTTGAGGAAGAATGTGATTAAGAGGTTTGAGTGTATTTGGAGTGGCATAGACCAAATGTTGTAAAGTTTCCTGTTCATTTTGAAAATAGGGAGAGTTGGCGGTATTTAGTTGGAAAATTGGAGTTACTTTGTGGAATGTTGTTAGGCTCAATCAAAGATTGGCATTGGACTTGTTCTAGAATTGATTCTTTATTTTGATGTCGAGTTTTAGGGCTATTTGGAATATAGGTATCTATTTAAAATTTCCAATTCAATTCTAAAACTCCCAACTTTACATCACATTTTCTTTCTTTTTCATTTTTAAAAAAATCAAACATCAAAAGTCCACAGCTTTCTTATTTCAACTGGATATGAAATGATTTTTTCATGTATATAAATTGTCTAGAATGAACGAGTGTAATAAAACAAAATCCTTAATTTTGTATACTTTTTGCTAACACATTTTAAAATTTTATATTATTTTACTAACAAGGAATGACTCCCATCTAAATTTGGGATCCACTTTCAATTTATGTGCAGAATTTAAAATACCCGATCTCACTTCCTTCTCAAAACATTGAAGATCTTTATCATTAAGGAGTCTTTATAGATGCATGCACTCGTAGGCTTCGTTTGGTTGAAAAGACAAAGAGGAAGAAGGATTTAGAAACTTTGAGAGAAGAGGAAATAAGAAAATTATAGTTGTCCTTTTATATTACTGGTAAGATAAAACAAATCTCAATTCTTTATTTGGTATTAGGGAAAGTATTGGAAGGATATATAGGGCTGTTTGGTTGTTAGTTCTGTTTGAACTAAATTGTACTTTTTCATCATGGTTTTTGTCTTTTTCTGAAAAAAAATTGTCTTTTCTTGAAAAAAGTTTTTTGTCTTTTCTGAAAAATTACTATTGAAATTTAAAAATCTTAACTAAACTCATTCACCAAACACCCCTATAGATTTTTTGGTAAATTACTATACTACCATAAAATTAAGTGGATGTTCAATCATTAAATGAAGGGTAAAATAGCCATTTTCTATCTAAAGATTTCCTTGAACTTTTGTTCTGCTTGCTCGTGATCTATCCAACAAAGAAAGGATGCAAAATGATGGTTCAAGGAAAGATCTCAATCCCCAACCCATCTTCTCTTCCCTTCCATATGTTTCTAATCTGACATATATTGACAGTCCTTCACTCCAACCAAACAAATCGTTAAATTAAATATTAAAACAAACAAACAAACAAACTGCTAAAAGATGAGACCAATAGAAAAATTGGCTTGGACATGACTTCTAGCTTTGGCATATATATATATATATATTATATATATATTATATATATATTATTTTAACTTACCCAAAAAAAAAAAAAAAAAAGAAAAAGAAGGTGGAACCCGCCTCCACCAAATCTCACACCCAAACTTGTATTAATTGGATTGTCATTGTAGTTTTTGCAGAGGGATTGTCATTGTAGTATTTCCCCTACACGTTGATCACAAAAGTGGATCACTAATTGACTTGCACTTTCTTTTACATGTTTCTTTCGTTTATTTTTTCTTTTAACAAATAATATTATGTTGTTGCGTCCTATTAATAAAACATGTGTCATTTGTGATTGCCTATTATTAAAATTACATATCATAAAATGTATCATAAAATATAAAAAAGTTCTCTCACTCATAAACTAGAACATTAAATTTCGTAATTTTACTCATAAACTTTCATAATTTTAACTACGTATTCTACTAATGCGGCAAAATAACGTGCAAACAATGTAATTCCTTTTTAATGATTTTAATACCTTTTTTTAAATTTTCTTTAGTACCAAAAAAAATTATATATATACATATATAGTGGTGAGCTAGCATTTTATTTAACGGGGCGTAGTCATTATTTTATTTTTTTTTTGGGAAAAAAATAACATTAAGAAGAAAAAAAATGCATCACAACATCTTTCAAGAACCTAAATACATGAAGAAATGGTATGAAAAGATTTTTAAAAAAGTATCCCAATATCTTTCAAGAACTCCAAATACAAATATACGATTAAAAAAAAGAAGAAGAAGAAGAAGAAGAAGAAGAGTAGAAAATGTTACAATGGATGACGTGGAGCCTTCAATTTCTGAAACTGCTGCATATAATGGGTGTATATTTTATAGAACATGCTCCGTAGTTTTCTTTTCAAATCCTTTTTAGTTGCTTTCTAGTTTCTATGGCTTTGATTCACTAGAAAAGAAAGCTAATGAGTTTGAAAGAAAGCAATATCTATTCTCAATTATCTTCCTTCGTTTAATGAGTTTGAAAATGGGAATAGTATTTATATTTGATGTTGACGAGACTTTTTAATTGAAATGAATCTTTACCTTAAAAGGAAAATCGATTGCAACAGCAAGATTTAAAAGATAACCAATTGGAAAAAAGAAAACGACAATAATTAAGGAATATGATTAGAAAAATAAAAGCAACTAGAAATGATAGAAATAAATAGGATGAATTGCAATCGGTTTCTTACTTAACGTTTGGTGTTTATACTTTATTTTATTGATTGATCTCTAAACTTTTTAGGAGAGTTTAAAACTATCTTGTTTTGTTAACAAACGTTTAATTTATCATGAAATACACCACGTGAAAACTCACGTAAAGACACTCATAAGGGTATTCTACTGGGGAATATTTTGTGAATTAATTATTACTAATGTGTTGTGTAGGATTTGGTAGTGCCATGTTAAAAAATAATGCAGAAATTTTAAATATTTGGTCAAAATTTTAATCTTGGTGAGGTGTTGAAATATGTTTTGCGTCTAAAATCTTTAATGTTAACATGTCGGTGAAATATTGATAAATATTAGTTAAATATTGACTTCAGTGATTTCTCAGTGTAATTTGTTCAAAATATCAAGAAATGTTAGGGAAATTTTCAGAGAAATATCAATAGACTTCCGAAATGTTGACAACTTCATATAATTTTACTCATTTTTATGTTCTCAATATTATTTAGTTGCATGATTGATTTTATTTGATATTTCTAATATATTATTAACTTCTCCTGTAAGAGTTTTCATGTCTAATATTCACATGCTCGTGATTTTGGCAACTATAATGGATGTAGAATTTTCAATTATCCTCTTTTGAGCGCCATTACGTTGGAAAATTTTGTCGATGTCCATATATGAAAATACAATATAGAAGATATCAACAAACTTTGTTAATAATTATATTCAACAGTATCCACAGAACATGTTACGGAGTGAAAATAATTACCAAAAATCAAGATGGATTTAAATCTCATATAAATTCTTTTTGATATATAGATATCTACTATGTATCATATATGTAACTCATGTAAAACTTATTTATTTATATACCATTTTAATGTTTGTTCTATATGAAAATTAATATATATATATATATATATATGAAAGCAAAATTTGTTCGTTTTCTTAATTTTCTTAGACATTTCCACCGATCGACATTTTCTTCAATATCTCCATAAAGTTGGAGTACTAATATTTTTACGGATACCAATTTATCCTTAGATGGTGCAACGAGATCAGTTTTTACAAGAGAGAGAGTGAAAGGGCGAAGGGGGAAGAGAAGGGGAGAGAGAGAGAGAAGGAGAGAGGGAGATTTCCTTTTATTTATTTATTTATTTTAGTTTTTAAAAAATAGTTTGTTGATTATGTCAAAAAAATAATAATAATTAGTTGATTTGTTAGGGGTAGTGTAAACTAATTAGTTAGCGGGTAGTGTAGTGTTTTCAAAGTTATTTTAGATCATTTAACGAGAAACTATAAGTTTTTAGATTCCTGTAAATAAAACGAATTTAATTATACCATTGTTAGGAGTAAAGGGATTAATTATAAGGGAAAAAAAAAAGTGACTGCAGTTACATATAACTGTAATTTCATATGTAACTCTATTATAAGAGGAATAATTAATCTCCCATCCCTAATTCAAATAAAATAACTAAATACATAAATAAATTTAAAGATCAAGTGGTACCCTCATATAGGAATCAACGTAGTAACTTGTCCAAATAAATAACAAAACAAACATTATTGAAGGAATAAACTAGAATAAAGGCAAGGACGGGTCTATTTGCATACCAATTTTAACTTTTCACACATCTTTTCTAAACACACACCCCACTTAAATTTAAAAGAATATACTTAACATAAAATCCTTACAATTCCAAAAGATTATTACTTTTATATAATGCAAGTATGTCTTTGCACAATGCAGACTATTAATTTCGGTTTCTTTTGACATTTTTAAAGTTTTTTGTATAGGAATTATGAAGTAATGTTATTATAGGCATAACCTAAGGTAATATTACAACTAATTCCACCTAAAGGTAAAAAGTTAGAATCCTTCCCCCCAAATTAAAAAAAAAAAAAGAATTATGAAGTAATTAATAATATAAATATATGTACTATTAGATTTCACTAACATTACTAAATAAATAATTATCCGCAAGCTAATAATTAAAGAAAAAAGTAAAAATGCTAATAAAGAAAAAACTAAAAATGGTAAATGAAAAAAAAATAATTTGAATACAAGATGTGCAAAAAATGTTTGAAAAAAAATTATCTATCTTTATAATTTGTATATAACTGTACCGAACCCTCACGTATCAGTACAGTTGACTTCTTTTTTCAATGTTCATCTCTTGTAAAAGTATGGAAAATAAATTAATATGAAATAATATTGTTGACATATTTACTTAGAAAACTTTTTAAAAAATTTATTTATTTAAAAGCCTTATAAAAAAAAAATAACCTTCATAACTAATATAATTTTAAAATTCATATCATGAAATAGATTTAAGAAATTCCATAAAGATTTTTCAATCGAAATAATCATTGAATCAAAGTCCCAAAAAATTTATTTAATATTAAACATGTTCTTCTATAATTGTTTCTCCCGTTTTCCCATCACACACAATCACACTAAAACACATGAATTATCTAAAGTTAAATCATCATTTCCTTTATCTGCAACATGAATTATCTTATGTAAGCTAGGGCTAACTAAGACACTTAAATCTCATAAACTTAAATAAACATTTTTTAATCATCATCATAAACATCATCATAAACAAAAACATCTTTGAAAAACTTTTCAACCTTTAAAGCCATTATATATTGGTTTCGGCATTGTATCATCATAGCACGCTAGTCATGGAAAGAGTGTGGTAGCAAATCTCAAACCAACGGTGAAAAAAGTTAGCTCACCGAACAAAAAGACCGCTCACCAGTCATATCATCATCATTATTAAGGATGTACAATACTATTTTAAAACATAAAAAATACATATACATATATATAAATACTTTTTATCAAAACGTCATCATAAAAGAAGTATTAAAAACATCATAATATCGTCATCAATATCAAAAACATAAACTTATCAATTCTTTTACTCATGCTGCAGGTAAGAGTGTACTTATATAAATACCTTACTTAACATTTAAAAAAATTTTTTGACAGTGACATGCAATTGAGATATCGGGTACTCGCCTTTAGAACTGTTCATGTCATAAATAATAAATATAATAAAATTACCAAAATGTCATAATAATTCATTATACCCATCCATTATATTAAAACATTGTTTAAAGGACCGATTTCATCATCCAATAACATCAAAATAAAAAAAATACAATAATTACACAATATTACAAAAATGTTGCAAAAACTGGCATTTGGACCTCTGTCCCTTTGAAAAAATCATAAAAATTCGTATAGGATTTCAAAAAACCTAAAACCATCATCAAAATAAAAGTAGACATTTAGAGCTTTCTAACAATATCTAACTTGTTAAAACCGGAGTTCGTTTGTACTCTCAAAAATAGTTTTGAAATCTATCACAAAACTTTGTAAAAAGACCAGCAGTCGGATTTTTGCCCCTTTGAAAAATCATAACAATTGACACAATTCAAACAATATCGAATCAGTTCAAAAGAAAAATAAATATCCATGGCTTTCCAACAATACTAAATTTGTTAAAAAAAGGAGTTCATTTGCATCCTCAAAAACAATTTTGAAAACTGAACATAAAACTTAGAAATTTCCAGCAATTACCAAATCTGAAAATTATTAAAAAATTTCATCCAAAAATAAATTTGACACCATTAGCATGCATAAATCACATACACACAATAATCAACCTCAAGACATTTCTAAAACATTCAAATCACAGATTTTAAAAAAAATCCTTATAGCAAAGTGAATAGAAGGAAATCAACCTGACAATCGGAATATACAAAACTGTATGATCAGCTAAAATAAAATAATATTCAGTCATGGACATTAAAACCTCACCTAAATCATATATTCACTCTTTCAATCATCAACCCATGAATATCCTTTATTATTCCCTCAAACCAACACAATCCAAACCAAGAGAAAATCACCTAAACTCTCATGAAATCCCAAACTAAAAATGAATCATAACTTGAAATCTCTTAATTATAGCTTGGAAGAGTATCAAGGTTTGGTGGATCTCGTTCGTAAAAGAGGAGGTGAGGGCGATAGAATAAGCAATAAAGAGGGAGAGGAAGAAAATAAGGTTGAAAAAAAAAAAAAAGAAAGGAAGCTAAACTTTTTTGAATGTCAATTGGGAATTAGTTGAATATCAAATTGCTAAAATAACAAGGTTAAGGGCTATCATCAGTGGCTTATTTTGGGCAAATTAAATAAGGTTGTTAAATTATTAGCATATTAAATGAAAATTAAGAATGCAAATTCTCTCCTCTTTTTTCCACACGTTCTTTCCTCTTCTCACCCCACCCTCTCTCTATTCTCACACGTTCCACAGCGCTCCCGCGCGCCCCACTCCCCCCCCCCCCCCCCGGGAAACGTTGTCCTCCATTTTTTTCGTCTACATTCTTTCATATATAAATATACTATATACTTATAATTATAACGTATATACCATACAGAAATCTTGTAAACATATGTATGTATAACTTATGATTAACATGTTATATAAATATACATATATACATATCCATTATATAATATATTATTCTATTAAATTGCCATATAAATTCATCAAATAATCATTATATAAATTTTGTTCTAGCATCTTAAGTTCTCATCACGTCACCTGTAAAATAATAATTTAAAGTAATATCGGGAATAAATAAATATATTATCATCGCATCTTTTATGTTAATTTCTAAAATCTAATTACTAAATTATGGTTAATAAAGTCGAGGCATTATAATAACTAGATGCCTCTGGTATATGCACAATAACTTTCAAAGAGGGAAGAAAAAATATCACACCACGAAAAAAGCATATAGGATTGTAAATATAAAGAAAATGTAAATATAAATGAAAGTTAATTACCCAAAAGATTTTCTAAAATAATTTTAACGAGTAGAGTCTTTAAAAATGAGAAATTAAAAAGTTTTGTTGGTGCAGATGTGACTGTATGAGTGTGTTGGCTTAGAAAAATTCCTTATTAAACTTTTTTCTATAATTATAATAAGTTAATTCATACTTATTATTTTTTGTAATTTTAGATGAGAGTTGCATTATAATTATAAATTTTAATTAAAAGAGATGTGTGAAAAGTTAAATGGAGTATACGAATAGAACCACTCCAAAAGAAACAGAATACCCTGAAAAAACAAGAGTGATATTGGAAAACTTTTAGTAAAAATTAAAGTCATATAAACCAAAATAAAAAAAAATAAAAAAATAAAAAAAGGCTCGACGAAACTTGACCACATATTTGGTGGCCAGCTGGTTAGCATATTGGAAAACTTTTAGTAAAAATTACCACTTTTGTTTTGGAAGACTCTCTGTTCATTAACCAATCTCTATTTCCATTTCTCCGCCATTACCTTTTCCTTAGCTCTGCAAGCCTTTCTTTCTTTGTGTGGGCGAACAGAAGAGAAGATCATGGCTTTAGAACTGGTGGGAGGAGCTCTTCTTTCAGCTTCCCTTCAGTTTCTGTTCGAGAGGATTGGTTCTCCTGAGATTCTCTCTTATTTGCGCAAAAAATCAAAGAAATCTGATTTTGATGACCTCCTTTCCAAACTCAGGATTCTCTTCAACTCTGTCTCTTCTGTTCTTGATGACGCCGAGCACAAGCAGATCTCCAGAAACAGGGCTGTGGAGGCCTGGCTTGACGACCTTCAAGATGCTGTTTTTGATGCGGAAGACCTCTTCGATGACATCGAATATGATGTTCTGCAACTCAAGGTTGAAGCTGACTCAAAACCCAGCTCTAGTAAGGTACGAAATTTATTCAAGCATAAGAAAAAGTTTAGAAACTTGTTTTCCAAGTCACGTGATTCGAATGATCAAGATCTGGAGAAAAGGATGAGGAAGATTCTGGAGAGACTAGAGTACACAGTGAAACAGAAGGATGTTCTTGGTCTGAAAGAGCGTGTCGGCGAGAGACCGTCGTGGAGATTGCCTTCGACTTGTCTGGTAGAGAAGTCCCAGGTTTATGGTAGAGATGATGACAAAGGTGTGATACTTAAGTTGATGTTGAACGATGTGTGCAGTGAAAAGATTTGCGTGATTCCGATTGTCGGAATGGGCGGGGTTGGAAAAACTACACTTGCTCAAGCAGTTTACAATGACGATGAAGTTCAGGGAAGTTTTGGACTCAAGGCATGGGTCTGTGTCTCTGAAGATTTTGATGTTTGTAAGATCACAAAAACGTTACTTCAGTCGGACTCTTCTGATGGTGCCATGGACCTGAATTCGTTACAACTCAAGTTGAAAGAGAGGTTGATGGGAAAGAAGTTCTTGATTGTTCTGGATGATGTTTGGAATGAAAACTATGTTGATTGGGAGGCGATGAGGATGCCTTTCGAGTATGGGGCTCAAGGAAGCAAAGTTATTGTGACAACGAGAAGTGAAAATGTTGCATCTATCATGGGAACTGTTCGAAGCCACCGTCTGAAGGAATTGTCGGATGAAGCTAGCTGGCAACTTTTTGCAAAGCATGCGTCTGCAATCAATGGAGACTTTACTGCACATCGGGACTTGGAAAGATTTGGTAGAGAAATTGTTAAGAAATGCAAAGGCTTGCCGTTGGCAGTAAAAACACTTGGAGGCCTCTTGCGCTCTACGGTGAATGTTCGAGAATGGGAAAGGATAGCTAAGAGTGATATTTGGGATTTGACTGATGAACAGAGCAAACTTCTTCCGGCTTTGAGGTTGAGTTACCACTATCTCCCTCCACACTTGAAAAGATGCTTTGCTTTTTGTTCAATATTTCCCAAAGACCATGATATTGACAAGGACGAATTAGTCTCAATATGGATGGCTGAAGGTTTCTTAGAGCATCCAGGGAGAAATAAGAGAATGGAAGAAGTGGGTGATGAGTATTTTAACGATCTAGTATCTAGATCATTTTTTCAACATTCAAAGGGATGCTTTGTTATTCATGACCTTTTGGTTGATTTGGCTACATTTGTTTCCAGAAAATGTAATCTTTTTCTAGAGACAAGTGGCAGCTTAGATAAAATGGAGACAAATCGAGCACGTCATCTTTCTTACTCTATAGTACGGCCGGATCCTTATGAGAGGTTGAACTCCGTTATTGAAGCTCCTCGCTTGCGGACTCTCCTACCCATACAAAATTCATGGATGTATCGTTGTGTTTTATCGGAGGAAGTAGTAGGTGATTTGTGTTTGAAGTTTAGGTGTTTGAGAGTCTTATCTTTCTCTGGCTATGAAAGCATCAAACAATTACCAGATTCAATTGGTGAACTAAGGCATCTTCGCCACCTGAACCTCTCTTCTACTTCAATTAGTAGGTTACCAGAATCTGTATGCAAGCTGTACAATTTACAGACTTGGAAGTTAAACAGGTGCAGATCACTCACTAAGTTGCCTAACGCTTTTCATCACCTCACTAATTTGAGATATCTTGATGCCAGTGGGAGCAACCTAGAAGAGTTGCCAGAATCTTTATGTATGTTGTGCAATTTGCAAACGTTGCACTTGTCATCTTGTCGTTCTTTGACTAAGTTGCCTGATGACTTTCATCGTCTCATTAATTTGAGATATCTTGATGCCAGTGGAAGCAATCTAGAAGAGTTGCCAGAATCTTTAAGTATGTTACAGAATTTACAGACGTTGAAGTTGGTAAGCTGTAGTTCTCTCACTAAGTTGCCTAAAGATTTTCAGAAGCTCACAAATTTGAGATATCTTAATGTCAATGGTAGTGGCCTGGTAGATATGCCGATACACATGGGTAGAATGAAAAGTCTCGAGACCTTGAGTAACTTCATTGTGGGAACAGATAATGGTGAAATGATAGGAGAGTTGGGAGGACTATCACATCTTAGAGGAGCACTTCGCATTAAGAAGCTAAGGAATGTATTAAAAGCAGAGGATGCATTGGAGGCAAACTTGAAGGAAATGAAGTATCTTGGGAGGCTGACCTTGGAATGGGATGATGATGAAACTGGTGATTCAAACCATGAAATGGATGTACTCGACAATCTATGCCCTAACTTAGCCTTGAAAGAGCTGGAGATCAGGAATTATGGAGGTTCCAAATTTCCTAACTGGTTAGTCGATCCTTCATTATGCAACATAGTTGATTTACGTCTTTCGAAATGCAAACATTGCAACCACTTGCCTCCACTCGGGCAATTATCGTCCCTGAAAGTTCTTTGGATTGGTGAATTGGACGCAGTAGTGAAGGTGGGTCCCGAGTTATTCGGGAATGGGTCTTCAACTTTGAAGCCATTTGCATCATTGGAAGTCTTAGAGTTCTCTAACATGTCAAACTGGGAGGAATGGTCAATGGTAGCTGAAGATGCTGAAGCTTTCCCAAAGCTAAGACGACTTTATTTATTCGACTGCAAGAAGCTTACTGGGGATTTGTGTCGCTTCCTTCCATCTTTAACAGAGCTTTCCATCAGAAAATGTCCACAGCTTTCTTCTTCGCTCCCAGAGATGCCAGTTGTCAGCAAACTAACACTTGTTGATTGCGACAAGCTTATTGGAGGATGTCATGTTGTAGAATCATTCGAGTGTCTTCAATACCTGGCAATCTCCACTTCACTTGACTCAACAACATGCAGGTCTCTTCCCGCTTCCTTGAAAAGGCTAGAAATCAGAGGGTGCAAGAATTTAGAATTTCCTCTACCCCACTCATACCACTGCCCCAACCTGACTGGACTTTCTATCTACGACTGTGAAAACCTCATCACCTCCGGAATGAGCTGGAATTTGCAAGGGCTTCCTAATCTTACAGCATTTTCAATTTCACGCTTCAGATGTGAAAATAATTTGGAGTCATTTCCGGAGGAAGGACTGCTGCCTAGCACTATCACGTATCTTTATATTAGTAATCTGGACAGGCTTAAAACCCTAGACAACAACGGGCTTCAACAACTCACCTCTTTAACATCACTATCCATCTCCGACTGCCCTAACTTGCAGACTATTCCAGAAGAAGGGTTTCCGCACTCTCTTGAACATTTGAGCATCAGTGGATGTCCTTTACTTGAGAAAAAGTGCGAGAGGGAAGGGGAGTACTGGTACAAGATTTCTCGAATTCCCACAATTGTCATCAATTGGGAACGTATCAATTAATTTTAAAGACCCAGGTACTTGCTCTTTTTCTTCTTCTTTTTGTTGCGGGTAGTGAAAGTCCACTAAGCTGATTATCTTTTTGTTTTTTTTTATTTTACTATTATTATTATTATTATTATTATTGCTATTATTATTATTTTGCTTTCTTTTTTTTGGTCAAACTCAGCAATCTTTATTATTGAAGTGGACATAAACAGTTTTGGAGGCATGTTTTACTAACCACTCTTGTTACGATGCTTTTTCTCTTATTTTTGATGCATATATATATATATATATTTAATTACAATTCTATAGGTTATTTTCTTAATTTTTTTAATCCTTTTTTTTTTTTTTAATTCTTGCTTAATGGTAGAAATTCTGAAGGCTTTGCTGTTATTGTAGAATTATGTAAAATGCTCTGTTTTTTACAATGCTCTGTTTTTTTTTTTTTTTTTTTTTTTTTTTTTTTTTTGCAATAATCCGTTTAGGGGTTTTTAACTTTGTTATACCCAAAATTTATCGACCTTTGACAAGTTGTTCTCAAATTTATAATTTTAGCAACTTGCCTCCTAAACTTTCTAGATTGCTTCAATATGTGTCATCTTCCGAACTTTTCATTATATTGAGGAGTTGAATTGAAAGATTTACATTACGATTTGATTTTTTTTGTCTGGAGATTTTCCATCCTCACAGTAGGTGCACTTGGGCTTTCTATCAATAATTTAACGAAAGTAAAGCAAAAGGGGGTAAATCACAAAAATTTAGAAAATACAGGAGGTACATTGTCATAAGTTGAAGTTTGAGGGGTAATAGTACTAAAAACTAAAGTTCTTTAGTTTGAATGAGATAAAAAGCTACTATTAAACTCATGAGTGCCAAAAACCCAAGTTCTTTAGTTCTTTAGGGGCAATTGGGCAAATATTTTTCAGTGTAGAAGTTACTGGAACTTAAAAAAAAAAAAAAGGCCAAACAAAACAAAACAGAACAAAAAACAAAACAAAACAAAAAAATAGAAAAAACCCTTGAAATTACGTACTGAAAATAATACAGATTAAACCAACAAATTTTACATAAGCAAAAATAAAAAGTGAAAAAAAAAAAAACCAACAAAAAATTTTAAAAAATGGACAAAAACTTGTGCATGTGTATAAAAGCTAACATATGTGTGATTGTGCTTTCACTTCTATTTGAACATTGATGGTTTTTAGTGAATTCATGTTTCGTAAGTCATAGTTTTCCTTTTTGGTATAGAGGGAACAAATTCTTGATAGAAAGTTGGTATTGGAGTTTCTATGAGTACCAAACATTTGATAGAGCTTTAACCATGTCTAATTGTCCCTGATGAAATCTATGTCTCGTTAGAACTGTAGGACATGAGCAACAAAGTATCGAATCTGTGCCGATTTCTGCCAATAATACAGGACTATTTGCAATTCATCATTGGGAAAATCACGACAATATCAAGTAGAAAGAATCAAGCCTTGCAAAGTTTTAGATGATGATTGAACCACAGGTGAAAAACCTTAATGAAGGTAATCCTCTAATTGCCAATCATGGAAGGCTAAACATGTAATCTTGGTAACCACCTCCTTCTGCAAAATCAAGCTTTTAACATCGAATTAATTGCTTCCAATGTTTAACTATGCAGGCAAATCTTTCGCGAAAGGAACGGATGAGACCAGAAACAGTCAATATTTTGAAGGCCCTGAGCCTCGGTGATCTTGGATGGACCATCTTCTCTGTATCATTTGGCAGTTCATCAATTGTTTCAAATTGAAGGGTTTCTTGCAGTTACGATGGTGGGTCCTAAGTTTTATTGGCATTTTTCTTCTTTGGTCGTGAAGCTAGTTGCATTGTTGGAATACTTGTTCTATGATACGTCAAACGGGAAGGAATGGATGATGCTAGTTTAAAAGGTTGAAACTTTCTCCATGCTAAGAGAACTTTCTTTTTGCGACTATGATAAGCTTACTCGGGATTTGCCTTTCTTGCCTTCATCTTTAACAAAGCTTAGAATTTGTAGAAGTCCGCAACTTGCTTCTTCACTCCCAAGATGCCAGTCACTAGTAAACTGAAACTCAGCAATCATGATAATCTAATCCCAAAAGAAATGGAATCTGAACGCACTTCCCAACCTTTAGTGCTTTACAATTTCTGACGCAGCTGTGAAGATATGGAGTCCTTTGCGGAGGAAGGGCTGTTGCCTACCACCATCACCTTTATTAAATTTCCGAACTTCCGTGCCTTAAAGCACTGGACTAAAATGGGATTAACGAGCTCACTTCTTTGAGAAGATTGGCCCGAGATAGCTGCCAAAACTTGTAGACGATGCCAGATATGAGCTTCCAACTTCACTTTAGCTTTTAGAAATCAACGAATGTTGTTTGTTGGAGGAGAAATTCCAAAGGAAGGAGGAAACTAAAACAAGATTGCTCGCATCTCCCTTGTTTGAATAAATCAAGACTTTATAATTTCACGTCGATGAACAAATATTCCAACACCTTTACATCGAACCAACTTTCTATTAGGTACTTGTTCTTTTGATTTATTATTTAGTCCTGTTGTCAATATTTCTTTCCTAATACTAGTTTCTTCATTCTAGCTAATAAGCATGTCCACTGCTGGAGCTTTACTCTATCCCTAACTCATCGACGTTTGGTCCGGAATCTGTGTCTAAACAATTTTGCAGGTTTGTTTGTTTCCAAATACTATGTCTGATAATACTATATAAGCTATATTTTAAAGCACTCTTTGCTTTACTTGTCTAGTGATGGTTATGGTTTCTTGTTGTCTAGGATATCAGGCTTCCACCGGCAAGTTGTTACAAAATATAGGATCTCATGATTCTTAGCCAAGATGGCCGAAAGCTTTCTTTGTGGCTTTTCCGGCGACAAAATTTAAAAACCCGTCTTCAAACAAAGTATATGTTAAGTTTTCTTTAGGTTCTTCTTGTTGGTGCAGTTCATTAATCCGCTTCACTAGATATTGGTGTCTGCTGTCTTGCTTGCTGTTTCAGAGTTTGTCATCTGCTCTGTTCCATCACTGATCTTGTGACATGAACAAAAATTCTAATTGGATATCAAAATGCTTACAATCAAATTAAAGAATATAATTCATTTAGTTACCTAGTTTTAGATCAATGACAAAAAATATGAACGGTTTGTACTAGGTCGAGATAATCCTAGTTCAAAATTGAGAATCTAACAGACAAATTAATATTATGTAGAGAAGTGGTAGCTCTTCAGATGAATAATTTTGCTTAATCAAAAGCTGGAAAGGGCTAACTAGTCTTGATTTTTTTGCCTTTTCTTATCTGCAGAGTTGCACTTTTCAGTAGAACCACTAGGAGAGCTACAACAGTTCGGAGCCATATGAACTCAGATCAATGAACAAAAATCATAATGTGCAAATTAAGGTTAGCAAGTTCTTATCAAAAAAGTAGCTCAAAAGTATGTATGTTTTATTTCAATTTACACCAGACTGTGTTTCCTGATATATACTTTACAACAATTGCTTGCAGCTCTAGCAGGCACCAACCGAGAAAAGTGTGTTTAGCTTTTGTTGAACGCAGGAGTGGTACGTGACATTTGAGAATTTAAAAATCATAGCATTAAAAAAATCAAATAAAATGAAACCTATATCATGATTATTTGACAGAAGAATGTTTATCTTAGTGTAATTATTCATTATTAAAAAAATCTTTACATTTAGGTATCCAATTGAAACTCTGAGACATGAGCCACTCACGGCTAATCTACGCCCCTTTTTAAGAAGACATCCCTTACTGATTGCAGTAAAATTTGCAATAATTCTCACCTTTTGAGTCGGAGAGTTGATGAATATTTTTCAGTAGAGATGACAGATTAGGGCACCCTTCATTTCTCAAGTCTACGAACATCATCAGCAAGAGATGTTGCAAAAAGATGGTTTGTGATACTTGTTGGGCACATTTGTGGTTTTGATCTTGGGATGTTGGTGGATGTGATTGTCTTGAAGGAAAGCTAATCGAAGCAGACCGAGAACATGAACAGGTTCACTCCCTTCCATGTCTCTGTGTAGTTCATCTGTGTAATTTGGCTGATGCCATAATGTTCAATCAACTGAAGTCTTGATAAATTCTTTGAGATTTTTACTTATGTTGCCTGATTTGATCGACAGCTTGAGAACTTTGTAGAGAAGTTAGTTTTCAAACGAGAAAAGGTCTTGTTAGATAGTGTTGCTTGACCGTTGTCACTTTTGGTAGCACAGCTATTTATGAATTGTAAAGTAGCACAACCGTCCGAGAACAATATCAAGGCAAGCTCCTCTTCCTTTCTGCTGTAAGACTTGATCATGTCTTTGTCGAAGTAATTATTGAGTTCTTGGCTTTTATTAGTGATTTTCAGATACATGTATTCTGTTGTTTGTCCACGTCTCTCTACAAACTTTTATGCCAATTTGGTCTCGAATTCCTCTGGAAGCAAGGCATTAGGAATTGCAACTGAAAGGACCAACAGAGATTGCCTTTGGACAGTAGTAGCCCTTTAAAGTTTCTTGTTGGAGAATTGCTTGTATCTTCGGCAGGATAGTTCTGTCGACGTCTTATCGACTTTGTTTCTTCCCGTATTTTTCTTTAAGAATTCATCCTCTGCGTCACTTTGGCTTCTCCGATTTGATAGCTCTGTCTTGGCTTTCTTTTGCTTCAGTAAAACTACATTTTCCACAGCTTGGCTCTTGTGTAGCTCTTCTATGGGGACCACACATTCCTCAGTCGTGTTTAATGATCTACGCTGTCCAAGTAAGGGCAAGATCTATTGTCGCATGTATTAACAAAAAAACACTCTCGAAACAATTAAACAAACTTTTTCTTTTTTCTATTTATAACAAGAAATAAAATACTTGATAGAGTTTTTGAGTGTTGATTGAGTTGGAGTGAGGAGGTCAATTGGTGAGGATTTTCTACTGCTCTTCTGGGGCTATATTTGGTGGTTCCTATAATCATAAGGAGAATATATATACATACATATATATATATATATATATATTTATGTATATATGAATGACAATTATTACTAGTATGTGTGAAAAGAATGGAGCAACAAGGTCATAAAAGAAAAGATTGCTTTGATTCCTATATCTGGAGAAGACTCTTAAGACAATACTCGGCTACGCTTAGTAGCGGCAACAACTGCGTTCATTAATAGCCCACGAAATCCACCCCTTTCTAACTCATGAATACCAGCGATAGTAGTCCCACCAGGTGACGTAACATCATCTTTAAGCTGACCTGGATGTTTACCAGTTTTAGTGGCCGTAAATTTTGCTCCTAACACCTGCAAAGCAAAACGCAAGAATTGAACATTGCCAAAAAATTGAGTTCAAACAAACGACAGAAGCACAGAGAAGAATATCACTGGCAACAACTATCAAGACACCAACATAAGTACTTGCATCACTTTGGAAAGAAAGGGAAATTTTCTACAATAGAAGGGAAGTTTTCTACAATAGAACAACCGAAGTCGAGCATTTCTACTGAGTACTTCATTAAATTCATATCATTCAAACAAGTGAAAGACTAAACATTCAGGAAAAACCTAAAGAGTGTTGCACTTCAGAAATTTTGTAAAAAGTAGGGAAGATTTGCGATGTTCTACTAGCCATATTTTGGGAAATAATTATGGAAATGACTTGTTTAATAATATTATATTAGTACACACCAAAAAACGACTTACTGTTTGAGAAGCCAGCCCCAATGCAAGGTCTCGCGGTAACCCAGCAGCAACTCCTCCATCGGCCAAAGCCTCAATAGCCAAATACAAATACGCAGGACCACTACCACTGTATGATTTGAAGGCAGAAAAATATCTAAGTATTTTTGTTGACTGGGTCGTCAACAAGCATGAATATGACTCATTACAAACTAGCCGCATACCTCAAGCCAGTAACTGCATTAAAGTATTTCTCATCCGCTTTCCGTATCTTGCCAACCAATCCAAATAATTTGGCTATTAGGTTCCCATCTTCCTCTATTCCAGCTCCCCCCAAGCTCATAACTATTAACAAAAGAAAACTAAAACCTGAATATTTTCATAACTATTAACAAGAATTAGATGGATATGCGGGGGGGAAAAAAAGATTTTAACTAACTGAAATCAGATGAATAAATAAACAGAAAGATATGTAAAGCTTGTGCATGTAAAAGGTGAGCCAATTTGTTTTCGCAATGGTAAGCTCCTCTTCTATATCAAGTAAATAAAATCCATGTGAATAGATCCTTTCATACAAATAGAAACTATAAAGAAATCAAAGGGAAGTGTACATGACATGAAACAACATTTAACTAATAAATAAATTAAAAATCTTAAGATAGCTGAAAATGATACCTGATGCTGCCTCACCCACTGCAGCAGGATTATTTGGCATTACCCTAATAAACCAGTTGCTATTGGCGTCATAATCCACCATCGCGGAAGATTCCACGACGGTTTTAAGAACAGTCGTGGTATATTATTATTACACGACGGTTAACAACCGTTGTGTAATCTTTATAAAATACGAGAACTGTGGTGTAAAGTTAAAATGATGGAAAAGATAAAACGGAAAAAGTCTTTAATTCAATCATGGATAACATATGGGGATTGAGCAAGCGATGAATAAATCATGGAAGAAGCACTACGTGAGAGAGCTTTCATAATACGGTATGAAAATAGGAGTTCAGCTTCAAACTTTTAGTGCAATAGTTTTGAAGTTGATAATTGATGGATAATTAATCTGGGATTAATTTTTCACAATTATAGGAGCCTCTTTACATATTTCCATCGGGTCCCTCTATTAACTCATATAGTTTTATGAAGCGTCTCGGGATTTGTTTCTAATGAGATCAGTAAATTATAAATGGAATTTTGTAATGTCTATTAAGACATGGTACTCTCTAATATGCAATCTGAAAAGGATTGGACATGTGAAATTTGTAGACAAATGATTTATCAACATGTGATTGGTTAATTGAATTTTGAAATAAGATTGTGTTTGAATTATTTCATTTTGGAAAACAAAATTTTTTCTCCTAATCTAATTGTGATGCACGGTTTTTAGATAGGTGGAGGAAGAAAATTTTGTTCCAAAATTGTTTAAATATATTTCAAACATTAAATTATTAATTGATTTAAATAATGGAGATTATTTGATGGATTTTTTCTTTCCTTTTAAATGTGATGGTCGGTTTTTTGAGGAAGGAAAATTTCAAATATTCAATTTATTTAAATTAATAGATATAGTTGATGTTTGAGGAAAATATTTATTCAAACAAGAGAATCTTATTTAAATTCAAGAAGGTTTAAAAGAAGTTTGAATCTAGATAGGACTAGGATCTTTTGACTAGTGTAGATTCTTGATTTAAAATTTAAACCACCAATCAAGATTTATCTATAAGTGGCCGAATTTTTTGAGTAGGATTTCCTCTTGAAAATTGTTTTTATGTTCAATGAATCTAGCCCTAAAGTTGTATGATCTTTTGGTTCAAGATTTATCCGGAAAAATAATTATTAATTATTTTTCAAGAAGAAGATAAATTTTGAAAAGGATTGGAATACTATATAAAGGCTAGGAGTTCTCGAAAAACTAATTTTTGATTTTCTTATAAGAGGAAAACGTTTTTTGGAGTGAGAGGAAAAATATTTTAGGTTTCTTCCACATCAAAAATTCGGCTATCTTGTGAGAGAGAAAAAGAAAGAAAATTCCATTGAATCAAAACTGCGAGGAAGGTTAAACCGAGTGATAATTTTTCATAGGAGATTAACCAGTTCTTGTTTTGTAGTTTTAAAGAAAGAAGTTGGATCAAATTCTCAACGAGGATCATCGGAATTGAGAAGGAGAGATCTAGACTTCGAAAAGTATTACCGGTCGCTTGGATTCATAGAACGTGTGCCCACATACACTCTGAGACGTGGAACTCGAGAATAGTAGAGAAGACATGTTGGTCAAATGTTCTAGCAATTCCGGAATCCAAGAAATAAGGTACGCTTGATCATGAATTTAATTTATTGTTATATGCATCATGAGCTTCTTTTCCGGAAACGACATAAAATTTTAAAACTTCCGCTGTGCCGTAACTCTGATACCGGATCTGATTTTTCCAACATAATTAAGTTTTGAGTAAGAACGAAAGTTGTAGGATTCATTGAGGTCTACAACTTTCATGAACAAAACTTTTTCAAATTCAAAACCGATTTAAAGATAAAATTAGATTTCTTTCAAAACGATGCATGGTATAAGAAATTCCTGCACATGCACTGACACTAAGGGCCCGTTTGGTGGAGTAGTTTGAGTTGAGATTTTTAAGTTTTAATAGTAAATTTTTTTGAATTTTCAGAAAAGACAAAAAACTTTTTGAGAAAAAGACAAAAATTTTTAAGAAAAAATACAAAAAAAAGTTTGAGTTGAATGGTTTGAACTATTCAACCAAACACTCTAAATTTACAGGACTGTTTTCCAAAGTAGTTTTCAGAATTTTATAACTTTACTATCTTTGTTCAAAAGGAACTACGGTTTTACAAGAATGGTTTTAAATGGTTGAAATTTTACAAATGATTTTAAAAGATAATATCAATAATTAATAAAATAGGGTGTTGTGAGAAGAAGGAAAATATGAATAAAATGGGCCAAAATAATTTGAAAATATGGTAATAATGTTACGACGGATAGTAGTCGAATAGGATACCAAAATTAATATGTTGGGTTTTGTATCCATAGTTACTTATAGTAACCAAATGGGATACCACTTTAACATGTTGGGATTGTATCTATGGTTTTATATGGTTGTTGGAAGTATAACTCCACCTATAGCATAGGCAAACTGTTTTATTACTTTGCATGTTTTTCAAAGCTCATGCATTCGTATCTATGATGCATATATTGTATGTTATATTA
This sequence comes from Ficus microcarpa, assembly GCA_025413485.1. NCBI lineage: Eukaryota > Viridiplantae > Streptophyta > Magnoliopsida > Rosales > Moraceae > Ficus > Ficus microcarpa. The sequence goes on along the minus strand of JAINRI010000203.1, from coordinate 24,990 downwards.
TTATGACATCATGAAAGCATGCTCACTAATGATAAATCATATGGTAAGAATGTGATCGAGTTTCAAGTACGAAACTGTTTTCAAAATATTGTTTTCAAGTAAGAAACTGTTTTCAAGTATAAAACTATTTTTAAGAAATTATTTTCAAGTATAATAATAAGAAAGGTTTCTTGTGTCGTACCGACCTGTCACGAGGGCAGGTTTGGTCCATGATTTGAGTTGGATTGGGCTGGCCGCCCCAACAACTCCATGGCTGTGCGCCACGATACGTACACTCATGTTAAGCAAGGGGGCCACAAAATATATACTAACGAAGAAAGCTTAATAAAGAAGCATAATCAAATCATGCATATGTTTATTAAGATTGTTTTGCGGAAAGATGGTTGTACTTGCTGGGTGAAAGCTCATAACTTATGTTTATGTTGTAGGTAAGCAGCCTATTGGTAATACTTGATGCAAGAGTTGGGGCATGACACGGCTAGCCGTGAAACTTCGGGTTGGATACCGCTACGCGTTTTGAAGTAAAATGTTTGTATTTTGTTACTTAGTACAATCTACAATGTGTTAAAATAAGTTTGAGACTCCAATACTCAATTGATAATGTGTGTGTGTATGTGTGTGTGTATACGTGGTTGAGTTAGGTTTTAAGTATTTAAAAGAAAATTTTATTCCATATTTCCGTAATGTCAAGTAAGTTAAGTAATTAGTAAAATAAGTATGATAATGGCCTACATAAGACAAGTTGTTACAATGGTGTTGTATCTATGGAATTCAGAACTCTCAAGTTCACTTAACATCTATAAATTAATTTTTAAAAAAAGTTCCATCATTCTTTTTTTTACACGTCTAATTTGTCAACAAAGAAGAAGTTGCTTATTACGAAAAATATCTTGATTATTTATGGATACTCAAACTGAACAGGTTAAAATCGGTAATCTGAAAGGGAAAGTTAAGTGGATATACTTTAGTTTATCAAGCTACTGTGAAAATTACTATATAGTTTTATCAAAATATATATTATGAAGTTGGTACAGGATGGCTTAAAGAGGAAGAGGTATGAACAAACATTATTGGACTGTTCGAGAGGATGCTATGTTGACGCATTGCTGGAATTAAATCGTTTGATGCTTTTTACTTTTTAGTATAATTATTTTTTAGTGCTATTATTTATCTTTTGAGCCGGAAAGTTTTTACTTGTTTTAATTTTTATTTTTTATCCTTTTTTTTTTTTACATCTTTTACTATTTACTTTTTGAAAAATACTTTTGATTAACTCATCTAATCTAGAAATTTTAAAAATAATATATATGGAAGAGTTTTCAATAGTTATTTCTTTATTGTAACCATCGGTGGTTACAGACAAAATTATAAAAACAATTACAAACTTTAATTATATTTAGTAATATGACATTTTATATAACTTGTTATAACAGATTAAGCAACTTATTAACCTTAAATATTATTATAATTATAGTGTCTTGGATTTTCCTCACAGACTAAATTCAAGCGTACGAAACATGCATATACAACTAGTATCATTATAGTGTGTCTTGGTCCCAATCTAGTGATACATTTCTTCTAATAAATCCTTATGAAAAGTGCAGTTATAACAACAATAATTAGCTTTAAAAAACGCAAATGGCAGCGATTCGATAAAAAGAAGAAGAAGAAGAACAAATTAAAAATTTGAAGGAAAAAAAAAAAAAGCAGTAGGGATAAACACAAAAGAAAAGGAAATGAAAGAAAGCAAGTGGCTCCGGGAAAAACAAAAACAAAAAAAGAAAAAAATACAAGGAAGACATGCCGTCTTCAGAACAATTACACATTATAGGAAAAGAATGAGTAAGAAATCAAGAAGGTGCAAGAAAAAAAAATGGAAAAAGAAAAAGAAAACATAATACACCCTTACCGTGATTCCATATATAACTTGCTCATTATATATATATATATATGTATGTATGTATATATATTTGAGAGAACTTTCTTGCGTAGCCGTACGTGTCCAGCAAGAGAGAGATAATACAACCCGAAATGATATAATACCCATGTCTAACATTTTCCTTATCATCTCCATCCATTTTCATATCCAATGACAATCAGTGGTATGCCATACGTGTCCAGCAAAAAATAAAAATAAAAAACTATTGAACATATTATCACCGTCCATTTTCATATCTAACGATAATCAATGTTATGCCATATGTGTCCAGCAAAAAAAAAAAAAAAAACCGTTGAACACGAGAGTTAACGTATATATTTTTAATTTATAGTGAAGGAAATATTAAGAAAAAAAAAAAACATAATGACAATTTGAATTTTTGTCGTATTCCATAAAATTTATAAGGCAAAATATAAACATTATGGAGGATCCAAAAGAACAACGCCAAGGAGACTTCTGAATATCTCTTGGTCATTGAACATTTATGCTCATAAAACATCGAGCAATGGCTACGAGAATCAACAACAAAACATTACAAAGAAATTAAATGTTTTTAATCATAGGTTTTCTTTTATTTTTTTTAAGTAAATAAATTTAATTTTTTTCTTCAACAGGAAATGTATACTTAATGAGTTTGTTCTTATACCTCTCGGGTTAACTACTGTCCCGGTTACTTTTTAAGTTTTGATGAATGATGTGTTAAAGAACTATTTGCGGAAGTTTGTGTTGTTTTTCTTCTTTTAATTATTTATAAGTTTACAATTGGTTTATGAAGGGGCATGTCTCATTCGAATTGGTCTTTCATGTTCGACACGGCCCTTATTCCAATTGGAACAAGTTTTTATTTGCTCAATCCAAAATGCTCTTTTGAACACACTCAATTTAACAATTCAATCAAACGTACGAAGCACGTACGAACAACTAGTATCATTATAGTGTGTCTTGGTCCCCATCTAGTGATACATTTCTTCTAATAAATCCTTAAAAGTGCAGTGATAACAACAATAATTGGCCAAAAAAAACGTAAATGGGAGCGATTTGATAAAGCAGTGGATATATTCATATATACATATATATATATATATATATGTAGTGCAGTCCACGGTTGTAATTGCTTGGCATGGATAAGTGCATGTAGAGCGAGCAGAGAGACGAGTCAAGTCAGGCATCCAAAGGCAGTTCTCCACAATTAACGATTCTGCAAGGGAAACGAGGGATATCTAATCTACTCGTTTCCTGGCATTCCAGTCTGCGGACCACGTCCATTCCGTCAACAACATGTCCAAACACGACATGGCGATTGTCCAACCATGGAGTCTAAAACGTAACACAAATTTATGACATTAGAAACCGTATGTAGTGTTTTTGTTTTCTTTTTGTTTGTATAGTATCTGGGGTAAATTGTTAGGTTGGTTTCTGAATTTTTAACTTTGTGTAATTTTGGTCCCTGAACTTTTTTTTCGCAATTGGAATGTCCCTAGACTTTTAAAATGTTGCTACAATAGTTATTTCTGTTAATTTTTGAACGGAATATGTTATTAAATTGGTCAAAAAGTGATGCTAATTATGAATTCCATCAAAAAAAATAACAAAAAAATGACTTCTCTAGCGACGTTTTTAATAACTTATAATCGTTCTAGCTACGGAAAAAAGAACAAGGAATGCCCCTAAAACTATTAAAATGTTACTATAATAGTAATTTCTGTTAATTTTTAAATGAACTTTAGTAGTAATTTGGTTAAAAAGCAATCCTAACTAACGAATTATGTCCAAAAAATAACGGAAATGACTATTGTAGCAACATTTTAAGAGTTTAGTGTCATTCTAGCTACGAAAAAAAATTCAGGGACTAAAGTTGCACAAGATTAAAAGTTTAGAGACTAAATAAGCAATTTACCCTAGAATCTAAGACAATTAAAAAGAAAAGAAAAAGGAATAATGACCTTGACAGTACAGATGAAAAACTGGCTGCCATTGGTATCAGGGCCGGCATTTGCCATGCTCAATACTCCTGGTCCGACATGCTTCACTGCAAAATCATCCACATATATTTGCTAAATTTCTAATTTACTTTTAAACCACTAAAATACTAAGCCTCCGTTTGGTATTCAAGTTTAACTCCAACCTATCTGTACTTTTTCATATCAATTTTTGTCTTTTTTGAAAAGTTAACAAAATTTATAACTAGTTTTTGAAAAATCAACCAACTCTAACTTAAAAATTTCATCTCTGACCGACTTACCTAACAAAGGCTAAATTTAAAGAGATAGAGTGATGAGGGAGAGGCATTGCTAATATGAAGAACAATTGGGAGAAGAGTGAGAGGAGGGTGAGGAATTACAATCGAAATTCTCGTCATCGAAGCTAGAACCGTAAATGCTTACGCCACCAGTGCCCTGCAAGAAGACACAGCAAATCAAATAAATTGACTTAAAAAAATCTGTTGGAGCGATAGTCCTAACACCAATCCCCATCGATAAGGTAGAGGGATCTTCCGTGACCCACGATCGATGGGGATTGACGGAGATCGGTGTTAGGACTATCACTCCAACAAAATCACATACAAACGGTACAACGAGAGACATATGGATGGATCAATTAGAAAAAGAAAAAGAAAAAGAATAGAAGTTACATTTCCATGGGTGAAGTCTCCTCCTTGGATCATGAAATCTTTGATGATGCGGTGGAAAGAGCATCCTTTGTAACCATATCCTTTCTCTCCTGCAAAATTTATAATACTAATTTTCGGAAGATCAAACGAAAGGGACAAGGAAAGGGTAACTGAGGGAAAGAAATGGAGGTTAGGAGGAGTTGGGAAGACCAGTGCACAAAGAGCGAAAGTTTTCGGCAGTTTTGGGGACGACATCTCCAAACAAACAGAACACAACACGGCCAACACGTTCGCCTCGAATTTCAACATCAAAGAAGCACTTGGTGGTGACTGTGGCTTGTAGCTCTTGTTGTACATGCAGCTTAGCCATAGAGGTGGTGGGGGAGCAGCGACAGCGACACCTAGGCCAAGGCGAAGGCGAAAGCAAAGGCGAAGAAAGGCGGAGAGCTGAGGAATGTGGTAATGTTGAAGCATTTGCAAGGCGATATAAGCATGAGGATACTTGCACTGGCACTGGCACTGGCAGAGCATTTCTCTGCAAAATTATAACCCAAAAACAACAGAAAACTATTTTTTTACCAAAGTTGTCCAAAGCCAATTCAATTTTTATTTTGACATTTTGTATTTGATTTTTGAGATAGTGAGCAAGTGAATTAGTGAAGGCACCTGGAAAACAGGGACGCCAGGAGTGTGAAGATGAGGATGCACAACTCGCATCGACGTTGCAGACGCCATTGTTTTTGTTTTTTCCTTCTTCTTTTTGTTTGATATATATATATATATATTGCTGCTTTTTCTTTCTCTTCCTTTTGCTTTTGGTTTTAACTCTTTTAAATCTTTTGATGATTAGTGTGTGTGAAAGCCTGCACCCCTAGCCCAACAGCAAAGCATTCAGCATTATTTTTACAAAATAAAATTAACGCTATGTTCTTTTTTTTTTTTTTTTTTTTTTTTTCAGTTTTCTAATTAAGAAAATTATGCAGGCCTTTTCCAAAAAAAAAAACAAAAAAGGTAGTTCTGTAACACCCTATACAATACTAAGTTATAGAAATTCTGAAAAAGAATTTACAAATTCATAAGACAACACACAACTTTATAATATAACCCATGAGCTAAAAACTCTACAAGAACAACATATTTCTACTACCTACCAAGCAAAGATACAGAAGGGTATTTCATTTGACAACCTATATTTATACATACATACACAGAAGTATATATGCTCAATCATTTCAAGCTATTTAAAAGCCTCTGCAAACTATTTTTCAACCCAGAAATACACCAACAAACGTTAAATAGCGTTTTCAACTATTGCACTAGAAAATAGAAAGAAAACTAATTACCTCAGCTCATAGCTGTGAAAGATTGGCAGAGAAAATTGAGAGCTCAAACTTGATTAATACGACGAAAAATTGTTGATTTAGGATTTGAGTTTTGGGTTTTTGGTTTTTGGTTTGCACACACAAATCCTCTCTTCCGGAGACGCTTTCAAATTGAGTTTTGGCAAATGAGAACAAAAATGACCAACTTTTGATTTTCTCTATGTATCTTCTCAAAAAAAAAAAAAAAAGAGCAAAAAACTATTTTCTATTCTACATTATGATCGTCACTAATCGAGACCCAAAAGACTGACAAAAGAAGATTACGGCCTCGTTTGGTTCACCAGTTTGTGTTGGAAATTTTAAGTTTCAATAGTAATTTTTATTGATTTTTCATAAAAGACAAAAAACTTTTTCAGAAAAAACAAAAAAAAATTTTTCAAAAAAGATAAAAACTGAGATAAAAAGTTTGAGTTGAGCTGACGAAACAAACAAAAGCCACATCTCAGATAAGATTCCTCAAAATCCATCTGAATCCTCCAACAATTGCAGAGAATTTGATGTCCTTTTTGTAACAAATTTAACCAAAAAAAGGAGCAAAATTCGGATCAAACTAAACAGCAAGAACACAACTTTCTTGTTAGTTGGGTACTATGTTATCTATACATAATAAGAAATGCAAAAGTGCATTACCGTACACTTTCACTTTCGTCCAAAACGGTGTGTTTTGAACGAAAAAGCTATCTTTTTTTTTTTTTAAGTCCAATTTTTGTTTCTTTCGGTCTTTTCTTAATTTTTTTTATTTTTGTCCCTTTTTCCGTATTAGCCAATTTTTTTCATGCTTTTTTTTTTTTCTCAGGCACTTCATTGTTTTTTTTTAATTGTATTTTTTAACTTATTAATTTAATTTCTCCTATTTAGATTAATTTTCTCAACTGTGTCTAACACATGCGTGACACATGCTTTAGACTAGTACTAAAACATGATCGATAAAATTGGATTCTTTGTCAAGGATGGATTTGCAATTTGGTCAGCCTACCAATATTAATTTACTCCTTCTATTTTCATTAACCTTTATATATGTAGAACCACGATTCCAAAAAAACAAAAAACAAAAACAAAACAAAACAAAACAAAACAGAAACAAAAAAACAAAAACAAAAACGAAAACAAAAACAAAAACAAAACCAAAACCAATACAAAACTCTAATTAGATTTCCATAGCCATTGAACTTCTCGACCAAACCTTTACTGTCTCCTCAACTATCACTTCTCCTTACTCTCAATTTGTTTCTAATCTTTACACAAAATCTATATAATAAAAATATTCCGTGTTAGTCCCACTCATAAAAATTAGGCTATATAAAAAAGATATTCAAAATCACAGAAATTGTTTTTGCTCGTCAAGATTGAAGGAAAAAGAAAAAGAAAAAAAAAGAAGCAGGAAAAATTAAAAATTTGTAGAAAAAGATTATAGAGACACCGATTATTACTTTGACGGTGACTAATGACTACAAATACATACTTTCACCTTGGTTTTAAAAAAAAAAAAAAAAAAAGGAAGCAGCAGGGATAAACACAAAAGAAAAGGAAATGAAACGAAGCAAGTGGTTCCGGGAAAAACAAAAACAAAAAAAGAAAAAAAATGCAAGGAAGACATGCCGTGTTCAGAACAGTTACATATAATAGGAAAAGAATGAGTAAGAAATCAAGAAGGTACAAAGAAAAAAAAATGGAAAAAGAAAAAGAAAACATAATACACCCTTACGTGATTCCATATATAACTTGCTCATTATATATATATATATATTTAGGAGAACTCTCTTATCCGGTAATCATACTGTCCGGCAAGAAAGAGATGATACAACCCGAAATGATTTATCTATGTCTAACTTTTTTCTAATCATCACCGTTCATTTTTATATTCAACAATCATCAATGCTATGTCATACGTATCTGGTAAAAAAGAATATCGAACACAAAAGTTAATGTGTATATTTTTATTTTATAGCGAAGGAGGAAAAAAAATAAAAAACTCAAACCAGATAATGGGAGTTTGAATTTTTGTCGTATACCATAAAATTTATAAGGCAAAATATAAACATTATGGAGAGTCCAAAAGAACAACGCCAAGGAGACTTCTGTATATCTCTTGGTCAATGAACATTTATGCTCATAAAACATTGTGCAAAGGTCATGAGAATCAATAACCAAACATTACAAAGAAATTAAATGTTCTTCATCATAAGTTTTCTTTCTCCCCCCTCTCTCTCTTTTAGTAAATGTTTAATTTTTTTTTCCTTCAACAACAAATGCAAACTTAATGAGTTTCTTCTCATGCCTTTCAAGTTAACTACTGTATCGGTTAATTACTTTTTTTTTTTGTTGAAGAACTATTTACGGAAGTTTCCTTCAACAACAAATGCAAACTTAATGAGTTTCTTCTCATGCCTTTCAAGTTAACTACTGTATCGGTTAATTACTTTTTTTTTTTGTTGAAGAACTATTTACGGAAGTTTCCTTCAACAACAAATGCAAACTTAATGAGTTTCTTCTCATGCCTTTCAAGTTAACTACTGTATCGGTTAATTACTTTTTTTTTTTTTGTTGAAGAACTATTTACGGAAGTTTTTGTTGTTTTTCTTCTTTTAATAATTTATTAGTTTACAATCGATTTATAAAAAAGTATGTCTCATTTGGATTGGTCTTTTATGTTTACCATAGCCCTTATGCCAATTGGAACAAGGGTTTATTTGCTTGATCAAAAATGCTCTTTTGAACGCATTCAATTTAACAAATCTTAAATAAAACGCTTGTCGAAATTAGGAATATTAAACACAATAAAACAATTAATTTTAATCTAATAATTCCCTTGCAAAGATAGAAAAAAAAATATGTTTTATTATTTTTCATAAGTTGTCTTGAAGACTCTCCTCCACTCTCTACTTGCAAATCGATGTGGTATATGGACAGGTATATAGTTGTATAAATGGCTGCAACTTCTTTTTTTCCTAATTAAATATTGCTTCTTCTTTTTTTTCAGTATTTAGTGGAAAATTAAACTTTAGAGAATATGCCTTTCATGAGTACTTGAGAGAATTAACAAGGGGAAAAAGAAAAGAATATGACACATGATCACATAATAATTTTACTGGCACAAGAAACTATTATTCTAGAAAAAAACTCAGTAGTGAATACTACCAATACTTATCATTTTCATTTAAAATTAGTACTCCCAAAATTTTAAAAAAAAAAAATTAAAGGGGAGGAAAGACTAAAGAGGTTCTTAGACATCTATATTTCTCGAGTAATCACTTTTTTTTTTTTTCTTTATTTGTCTATCCCACACAGAACGCATAATCAACAACTAGTTAAATAAAAATAAATAAACATCTAATTTGCATAATTGTAAAATTTTTTTTTTTTTACTTCATTTGTCTATCCCACACAAGAACATGATCAACCAGTCATATAGAAATAAATAAACATCTAATTTGCATAATTGTAAACTTTCAAGAGAAACACTACACGTCGATTGTCAAAGCAAACGCTATGATCATTCTCCACAAAGGCAGAACATTTTGATGGTAGAATTGCTCTTTCATTTTGATGGTAGAATGCTCTTTTTTCATGGCAAACCATATGAAATTAATTAGAGAAATTATTTTACTCATTTGTTGTCGTATAACAATATGCAGAATATGCCAAACTTTGAACTAGACTTGGTGGGGTGCGCCAGGCCCATGCAGCAGTGCAACGCATAGGCGACGCTTGAGAGCCCCAATAGCAAGCTACTGTGGTGGGCTCTCCCCCTAAAAAAATTAATTTAATATCATGTGGACCATTGATCCACGTATCAGATATTAAACTGATAAGAACAGATACTACACTTGATCTTAGCCAAAAGGCCGAGAAAGGTATGCTTTTTTATGGTTCTTAAGTTGTTTTTTATAGCTTTAGCTCTCCTCTTTTTCTTTTACTTCCTAGCCCATGTGGGACATAGAACTAAAAACTTAGCCTAACAATTTTGCATATTGTTAAAGACCATGAACACAATCCAATGTTGAAGACCATGAAACGTTGTTCCCTTCATTTAAAGACATATAAATTTACAAGCGCTCTTCTCTCCGGCATTGATGTACGTGCAGCACCTACGTGACTTGTAGGTCTTTCAGTGAGATGGCGAAAAGGGGACAGTTGTCGAGGAATATTGAAGAATGCATGGTAATACACAATATTTAGGACACATTTAGGGAGACATCAGGAGAAAGTAGTTTAAAGGTTGAGTTAAAAATATATATTTTGAGGAAAAAATTTTGAAAACGTTCTATGATATAAAAAAATAGTACAAAAATTTTAAATGTGTTTGGAAAAGAAATATACAAAATGAGTCTTATCTTATTCGTCTCGTTTTTATAAGTATTTTGATGTAAAAATCATCTTATTATTTTGATTTAAAATGAGAAAGTTATGGACTTTTAGCATGTGTTTGGATACATAATCCAAACTTTAGAATTACAATCCAATTTTTGTCTTCATTATTCACACATGTTTGTAACTCAAACTTTAAAAGTCCATAACTTTGTATAGACAAACTCAAATGAGATGATTTTTTTTAAAATTACATAGAATTTTGAGATGAACGAAATAAGTTTTATATTGATTTGTTTTTTTTTTTTCCGAATACATTTCAAGTTTTACACTTTTTAATTTCAACAGTTCAAACACCTCGATAGATTCACAATTAATCGAAACCCAAATGTTACAATCAAAATTTTAACACCAAATGCATGCTTAAAGTTTGAGCTTTTTGAAAATAAAAGAGTGAAAAAATTTGATTTAGAGTTTGAATTTTAAATTTTAGATGGTGTTTTGGTATTTGGAATTAGCTCCCCAAATAGTCCTTTAATTTAGTTGGAAAAAAAAAAAGATATTAGATGACGAAACATTAAATAAGGTGTTTAAGGGCTCAATAGTAATTTGAGGCACGTTTTAAAGAGGGGAAAGTTGAAAGTGTGAAAAGTAGAAGTTTTGTCACAGGACGGGAGTGTGATCTGGCGGTGCACTAATAATGTCCTTTTTTAATCACTCTGCCTCTGTGCCGACACAGTGATGAAGGTTTTTTTTTTTTTTTTTTTTTTTTTTTCGAGACATAGTTGTGAAGCTGAATCTGCAGAAGTTGCAGAGTAACTGTAGAAAATTTTGAAGAAGAAGAAAAATAATTTTAAATTTTTTGTAATTGTTTTGTAATTTATTATTATTATTTTTAAATCTAAAGAATGGCAGAGGAGAGAGCTTTTTGATTCTAAGGAAGAAATGAAATCGAAAATGACAGAGATTCAATTGAAGGAGAAAGAGATCTGAATTCATGAACATGATTCAAGATGAATGTTTCCCTTAAAAGATTGATTGAAAAATTAGGTTTACAGATCTCCTCCAGAAGCTTAAACAATGAAGAAGCAATGGCCGGCGTCTGGCATCTTACATTGTTGATGTTGTTACTGTAATATTTATCCATTTATAGTTATCTTTATTTTAATTATATAGTACGGATACGACGGTTATAATAAATTGGATAGTTGATAAAAAAAATTTATGGCGATCAATAAGTATTGAATTTAGAGAACTTTTTAAATATGATTTTTTATGGGTAACTTATTCTTAACCTATATCTTGACTTTTTTAAATATTTTTTTATTGTTTTTTTTTAAATGGAATCAAAATTAAAGATTGGTTTTATGATATTTGAATCTCATTCGTTATTTCACTTCTATTTAGGATTTCATTTCTTTTATTTTTAAATCTCATTTCTACCCGACTCCACTTATTGCCAATTTTTATTAAGCGTTCTTTTTTTTTTTTTTTTTTTAGGGATTTTTCAAAGTATTATATATATATATATATAAGGCATTTCATTTCAGATTTTCCTTTATTAATTTACTCCTTCTATTTTCATTAACCTTTATATATGTAGAACCACGATTCCCAAAAACAAAAACAAAAAAACAAAAAAACAAAAAAACAAAACAAAACTCTAATTAGATTTCCATAGCCATTGAACTTTTCGATCAAACCTTCACTATCTCCTCAACCATCACCTCTCATTACTTTTAATTTGTTTCTAATCTTTACAAAGAATCTATATATAAAAATATTCCGTGTTAGTCCCACTCATAAAAATTAGGCTATAAAAAAGATATTCAAAATCACAGAAATTGTTTTTGCTCGTCAAGATTGAAGGAAAAAGAAAAAGAAAAAAAAGAAGCAGAACAAATTAAAAATTTGTAGAAAAAGATTATAGAGACACCGATTATTACTTTGACGGTGATTAATGACTACAAATACATACTTTCACCTTGGTTTAAAAAAAAAAAAAAAAAAAGGAAGCAGTAGGGATAAACACAAAAGAAAAGGAAATGAAACAAAGAAAGTGGTTCCGGGAAAAACAAAAAAAGAAAAAAATGCAAGGAAGACAAGCCGTGTTCAGAACAATTACATATTATAGGAAAAGAATGAGTAAGAAATCAAGAAGGTGCAAGAAAAAAAAAAGGAAAAAAGAAAAAGATAACATAATACACACTTACCGTGATTCCTTATATAACTTGCTCGTTATATATATATATATATATATTTAGGAGAACTCTCTTATTCGATAGTCGTATGTGTCTGACAAGAGAGAGATGATACAATCCGAAATGATATATCTATGTCTAACTTTTTCCTCATCATCATCGTTCATTTTCATATACAACGATCGTCAATGCTATTTCATATGTATCTGGCAAAAAAGAACTATCGAACATAAAAGTTAACGTATATATTTTTAATTTATAGTGAAGGAGGAAAAAAATAAAATACTCAAAATATAAACATTATGGAGAGTCCAAAAGAACAACGCCAAGGAGACATCTGCATATCTCTTGGTCATTGGACATTTATACTCATAAAACATTGTACAAAGGTCAAGAGAATCAATAACCAAACATTACAAAGAAATTAAATGTTCTTCATCATAAGTTTTCTTCTTTTTTTTTTTTTAAGTAAATAAGTTTAATTTTTTCCTTAAACAAGAAATGCAAACTCAATGAGTTTCTTCTCATGCCTTGCAGGTTAACTATCGTATCAGTTACTTTTCAAGTTTTGTTAAATGATGCATTTTATAATTTTCTCTGTCTTGATTTTCTTTTTTTCTTTTGACAAAGGCAGAACATTTTGATTGTACAAGGCTTTTTTTTCATGATGAACGACATTAAATTCAAGAAATTCTTATACTACATGTCGTTTAGAAAAGTGAACCACAATAGGGTCTTGATATGAATTCATATAATGATTAGTATTTTTTTTACTTTATATACAAATTGAATTTTAACTGATAAAAAGAGCACAGTACATGATCTTAGTCAAAAGGCCTAGAAACTTATGCTTTTTGTTATTTCTTAAGTTGTCTTTTATAGCTTTAGCTCTCCTCCGCATTTTTACTCTGTAGCCAGTGTGGGATAAAGAACTACAAACTTAGCGAAGCGAAATTGTAGTGCAATAGGTTCTAAATGGTTGCAACTTATACAATTGCACCTGAACACAATCCAATGTTTTTTTTTTTTTTTTTGGATAAATCAATCCACTGTAAAAGACTATGAAATGTTGTTCCCTTTATTCAAATACATATAAATTTGTATCTCTCAAAAAATTGATTGAAAAACTGGGTTTACAGATCTCCTCCAGAGGATGAAATGTCTTGCATAATGAGTAAATAATGACCAATGTTTGGCATCTTTGTCTGTTCTTTCTATATTGATAATTGGTTTTAAGGTTAATCAAACAACTATTTTGTTCTGAGTAATATTAGGGATACCAATTCTAATATCAATTTTTGAGTACAAATTCACATATTGTATTTTCCTTAGCAGATACAATTAATTGATGTGACAATACTTTAAACACTTATTAATAAAATAACGATAACTCATATGTCACAGATTGGTGCTCAAAAATTAGGATTAAATTTGGTGTCATTAGTACTTGTCTTTTATTTCATGTAATGCTAAACATGGAGCTCATGGGGTGAAAGTGCAAGACATTTATATTTTCTGCAAAGCAAAAAATACATATTTCTGGAACCAAACTACGGCAATTTGAATTTGATTCCCCCGATATTTCATAAGAACTCAAATTGCAAAATATAAACTTAGGAAATTCAAAAGCACAACACCAAGGAGACTTCTGCATATCTCTTAGTCATTGAACATTTAAGCTCATAAAAAAAATTGTGCAAATGTCATCAGAATACTTGACAAAAATTACAAACAATGTGTTTTTGAACTTTTAACATAAAGTTTGTTACTAGCTGTACTTTACCATAATTTAGCTTCCGTTTGGTATTCAAGTTTAATTTCAATTAAACTGTAATTTTTCATCTCAATTTTTATCTTTTATTGAAAAAATCAAAAAAATTTATAACTAATTCCTTAAAAGTCAACCGATTTTAACTTAAAAATTTTATCTCCAACTAACTTACCAAACGGAGGCTTATCTTTTTATTTATTCAAAAAAGCAAATATATGAATAGTCAGTTACATCATAAAAGTATAAAAACATTAGCAAAGATATTGATTGTGGATAGCTTTAGCAAAAGACACAAAAGTGCAAGAACTAAAAACTCCCACCTTTCGGAATTCTTCGATATCTTATTTTACTCTTATTTTTTTATCATCTCAATATTGAATGTTTATGAAGCACTCGCAAGTTATACGAAAAATCTTGTCATTTAAATTTATCAAATTTCATTGGATCAACAGCATACGAATGAAGAATCAAGCATGCGACAATTCTAGATTGTTCTTCTTATCAATTTTGGGTCATCATGTAATGAAAATACTATGGAGAAATGAGAGAAATGTCCATTTATTAGAAGGGCATTAAGATTATTCCCTTTCTCAAATATTATAAGATTTCCATTTTACGTTCTTCTCTTATGTATCAATTTAAAAGGGTAGAATTTTAAGAAAAATGATACAAATCTACGGAGCAAGTTAAGGACGACTAATTCGTTATCTACCAATACACTAACATGCCTATCACCTTGATAACTACAGTTTTTCTGAGTTATAAGTAAGAGTGATGATCAGTAGAGTGGGAGGGTCCATAAGTTTTGAGTTCAAACTTAGGTGACTTTACAAATTTTGAGTGAAAAATGGACAAAGTTGTCCAATAATAGGCTTAAGTATTTGGAATTTTTTTTCTTTTTATATATTTTCTCAGGTTTTTATTTGGAAATTCTTATTCTTTTTTAAAGATTTTCTAGGGCAAAAGTACACAAGGCAATACATTGACCATCAAGAAATGGAGAAACACTCTAGTACAATTATGAATACTTAGCATCCATTTAGTGTTACGGTTGGAGTCAAAATTTTTAAATTGAAGTTGATTGACTTTTTAAAAACTAATTATAATTTTTGTTGACTTTTCAAAAAAAGACAAAATTGAAATGAAAAATTTAAGTTTGAGTTGATCTGTCAAACATAACCTAAACCTAATATTATAAACAATAAATTCTAGTTTTATAATTAGATTGAGAAGATTGATAAAATACATGGTTTATTATTTTACAAGTAGAAAAATCTATTACTATTAAAACTTTGGTCTTTCTATTTTGTCTTTTTTACGGTTTACACTCCAAGTGGCCAAACCGGGGTCTTCCCCGCCCGGTGGCGGAAAGCCAAATGGTCCGACAAAGGCTAAGGGACAAACATTGGGCAGAGGAAGTGGCTGTAATAACATCATTTACCCAATATATTATTCATACGCGTGTTCAACTAGTAATAACAATGAAAGAAAATAATGGTATAAAGTTGAGCTTTGTTCATATATGGGAGATTGAAAGACACGTGGCAAGTGTAGAATGTAGAGAGCGGAAAAGAGAGTGCAAATTCTAGTTGTATTTAGGATTCCTCTTATGAGTGTCGTCAAGCACTCCACCACTCATATAACTCAAGAATTCTCCCCCAATCTACAAGTGTCCTGTTTGCAGGGCTCGCCTTTGTTTCAACGTGTGGGTAAATGTTGGGACCTTGGTTTAAAAATTAGGCCTAACAATTCGTGTTAAACATGTCAATCGTGTCAGTCCATTTCCGGCCCATTTATTTTCGTGTTAAACGTATCGACCCAATTTCGACCCAATTATTAATCGTGCGGTCCAAACCCATTTATTACGTGTCGTTCTCGTGTCGTGTCACCGTGTTATATCTGAATAATTTGAAAATTCTAACATAAATGTGTTAAACGTGTTAATCGTGTCAGCCCATTTCCGACCTATTTATTTTCGTGTTAAATGTGTCGACCCAATTTCGACACAATTATTAATCGTGCGGTCCAAACCCATTTATTATGCGTCGTTCTTGTGTCGTGTCACCGTGTCGTGTCCGAAATTGCCGGCCCTATTAAAAATTGTCCCTATAGTAAAAATGAACAAAAATAATAATTGCATGTTTCATATTGACCAAAATACACATTCATTTTAAATTAGGGGGGAAAAAAAACATTTCCGATTCCTTCCTAAAAACTAGCGCCATGTTTTGAAATTTCGACACAATTATTAATCGTACGGTCCAAACCCATTTATTACGTGTCGTTCTTGTGTCGTGTCACCGTGTCGTGTCCGAAATTGCCGGCCCTATTAAAAATTGTCCCTATAGTAAAAATGAACAAAAATAATAATTGCCTGTTTCATATTGACCAAAATACACATTCATTTTAAACTAGGGGGGAAAAAAAACATTTCCGATTCCTTCCTAAAAACTAGCGCCATGTTTTGAAATTTAAAAAAAAAAAAAAAAAAGGGTTGGAAAATATGCTATGAGTTTCTTTTAATGTTGTTATATACTTATATTTAGTCACTATGTTTGAGATTGATGTTGATACTCTAGACACGGCCTATATGCTATGGATTATCGTAATTATTATTGTTAATTTAGGGTCTTGAATTTATGATATCCATATATTATTGACTTTATCTTTTTGTGTTTTTTTATTTTTTATTTCTAAAAAATATAATACGTGATTGAAAACTATATCTCTAAAAGTTTAAGATAAAGATCATAGACTATGAGCTCGGTTATTATTGATATTAGTGATTTACTGTTCAGTCTTTATAATAAAACTGACATAGCAAGAAGTTAGAAAACAGTCAAATTCATGGCTGAAAGACGAAAGAAGTGCATCCCTGTTCTTTGATATCTCAAATCGCTCAGATACATTATTCCAAAAGCTGATTTCAAGAAAGGCATATTAGCCTTCTATACAAGATAAGAACAAAACTAAACAACCATGTTAACAAAAACGACATGACACATGGGAATTAAAAACGACAACTTAAACTTAAAAGAAAGACGGCCAAACTACCACAACCTTGCATTGGACAGCCACTTGATAGAAACAGAGAGCACATCAAAGCTTCCACGTCAAAAACTCCCATATAATGACTATGTCATTATAATAGTTCTATTATACAGGTATAGTGTTAAATAAAGAATTATGTGTAGATTGATGTCATCATTATCACAGACAATATGCGGTACTGTGATTAATCTAATCTACATAAGGTAATGATAAGTCATTATAGGATTAGTAAAGTAAATGAAACATTAAATAATAAAATGACTGGTTCATTAATATAAGGATCACAATGTTAAAAAATCAAGGAAATAAACGAAATTCCTTAAAAAAATAAAGGAATATTTCCTTAAAAAAGAATTCTGTTTATTACCTTAAAAAAAAATCAATAAATGATACTTGGGGGGACAAAAAAATTAAACAAAAAAATATAGTAAAAACTAATTTCATGGAATTAAGCAAAACAACACAACAAGTTCAAATTTCCTCCAAAAACGAAAAAAAAAAAAAAAAAAAAAAGTAGTTCAAAAACAAAAGAAAGAATAAAAGCTTTGTTCCTTAAAAAAAAAAAAGGATAAAGCTGCCGGAAAAAAAAAAGCATCAAAACAAAAATATTCTTCCCCTAAAAACAAAATAAAATAAAATAATTGAAAATATTTAATCAATTTAGAAATTGATTATGTTATATCAAAAACACATGTTCCATACTTCTAAAAAAAATTCCCATAAATCATGCATTCATAAAATAGGGAGATTTTTTCCATTAAAAAATTATGAAAATTCAAATAAAATAACTCAGATCCTCAAAACGTAAGGGTAAACATGGAACAACAAAAGTTTGACATTCAAATTTTGTTCAAATTTATAAATAAATTCATTTTGTGTAAATATTTTTAAGACTTGTTTACTTTACAAAAAAAAAAAGGAAAAATGAATAATCATTCTCCTTCCTAATTAATTTTGTATCTAGTTACAAGATAACAAATGAGAGTTTAGTGGGCTCAACTTAATATAAAAAATGAAAAATGAAAATATTAATCTTGAGCCCCACATGATTCCTGATCAATGGGAATGAAGGTTAAATTTACTCTTTTACCCTTCTTAATTTCTAAAAATAACACCATTCATCTCCCCTTGTACTGATCGACTCCTCCATTTTCTTTCTTCCCCGCCAAATTTTCTCGGCATTTCCGCCATTGTTCTTCTGCAAGGAAGCTCCAAATTCTCTTTCTTCATTCATTGAACTCTTCTTCTTTTCCAATCTGACTTCAATTTCGAACTCTCTCTACTTTGTATCAGGATGCGCTCGGGCTTCAAATTTTCATTGCTCTTCCTGTGAATTTCCTCTGTAATTTTTTGAGAATTTCTGCTGTGAACTTTCTTTGCAATTTTCCGAGAATTTGTAATTCCTAACAGGTATATCCAAATAACCTTGATTCCCTTCTTAACTTTCCATAGCCTAGTTTTCTTCCACTTTAATCTAGGATTTCAGTGTGCAAAATTTTGTGCATTGTTTCATAAATTTTCATTGGAATTTTCCGCGATTTGCTCTGTAATTTTCTGAGAATATGTTGTCGTGATTTTTTGTAAAACTACAACATTCTATTTTCACAATTCCCACGATTATCAATAAGTGTCAATGATCTAAATTTCTCACCAACCAAACAGACTAACCCAAAAAAAAAAAAAAAAAACACACACACACACACACATAATACCAAAGAGCACTAGGAAGAAGAAGAGGGGCAATACGTCTTCATTCTTGGAGAGAACTCTGACGGCGAAGGACTCGAAGGCCTCGCGACGGAGGGGACTAGAGTGAGTGGTGGAGATGCGAGAAGCCGACAAGATTCCGGATCGGACGACTCCTCTGGCGGTGCTCTCGGCCATTTTTCCGACGCCGATGAAGCCGAGCTTGTAGGTGTCGGGAGGGATGGGAAAAGCCTCCATTGATGGACTTCTCTGCTACTCTGCTACTGCTATTCTAGAGAGAGAGAGAGAGAGAGAGAGAGGACTCACTCTTGAAGATGGAAGACGCCAATGGTTTCGGAGGTTTTTCGGCAGTTTCGGATTTTTGGGCTTTTGAGGTCCTCTAGGCGTGGAGGGAAAATTTGCCAAAATGACAACCTCGAAAAATTGAAATTAGCAAAATAACCCTCTTTCATTTTAAAATAGAAATTATTATGGTCGTTCTTGATAGAGGTGGGAATTTGGGCCGGACCAAACAGGCCGGCCCACGGCCCGTAATTTTGGCCCGATCGGTGACCCGGCCCGAATTTTATGGGCCCGGTAAAAGCCCGGCCCTATAGTTAGGGCTAGGCCGGGCTCTCCCTCTAGACCCGACGGGCCGGGTCGGCCCGGTCCGAAAATTTAAGCCCGATGGGCCGGCCCGGTCCACTCATTATTAAAAAAAAAAAACTTTTAACAAAATATCCTTATTTTTTTAACAAAGTATAAATTTTTTTTATTTTTTTTATCTAAGATAAAATATTAAGATAAATTATTAAATTATCAAAAATATACAAATTTATTCAAAAAATTATAAATAAAAAATAAAATTAAAAAAATGATCCGGGCCCGGCTCGCTCTAAGCCCACGGGCCAGGCCGGGCCTATATTCCAAAACTTTGGGCCGGGCCGGGCCGGGCCGGGCGACCCGAATTCCCAGGTCTAGTTCTTGATTGTTTGAAATCATTTTGTTAATAAAAATTTTAATAAAGTTATTTTATAAATAAAAGAAAGTGAATAAGTCATTTTACTAATCCGCTCGTGCGGAGGCGATACTAAGGCTTTGTTTGCCTTATCATTTCATTCTAACTCAAACTGTACTTTTTTTTGTCTTTTTTCTAAAAAATTTTTGTCTTTTTTTCAAAAAGTTTTTTATCTTTTCTGAAAATTGAAAAAAATTTACTATTACAACTAAAATATTTCAACTCAAACTAACCAATCAAACACCCTCTAATTTATACTCTAATTCGTTTTTGGATCATGATCCGACCCAATTTAGTATTGTTAAGGCCGCATTTAGAAGCCTATCACAAACCTCTTGTTTTTCAAAAGCTAGGATATTTAGCATTGATGCACCCCAAACTTTTTTTTTTTTATAGCTTTCCCTATCAAATTTTTAATTTTCGGCATTTTACCCTTTAAATTTGCTAAATTATTGCATTGTACCATATATTAATTTTATAGTCAAATATTCAAATATTCAAGTCCTAACACCAATTTTCCTATTGGTGAGAGAAAGGGGAGTTTAGGGCTCTAGGAGCCAGAAATCCAAGGTTCGATTCTTGATCGACGTAAAAAAATTAGTAATAGATTAGTTAATACAGAAAAGGTGCACATGGGATGCTTACTATAAAAAAAAAAAAATTCAAATATTCAAATTAATGTAAAATTAACTAAATGAGGCACATTACAATAGCCATACTAAAAAAAGAAAAATAACACATGCTCAAGGTTGAGTTATGGGGTGAATCCTTACTAATACTATTCTCACTCTCATAGCAAGAATATCAAAGAGATAAAAAAATAATGGTACGAATACCAATTTAAAATCTCAATATTTAGTATCAATTTATGTTTTATATGACTTGTCATTGTATTATTGATGGTTATTTAAAATACTCATTAGTTAAATTAAAATTAAAAAGTTATATCAATAATTAAAAAAAATGATAATTCATTATTTTATGAGTTGATATTCAAAAGTTGACAATAGAGTTACAAATATCATCTCTTATAGGGGGAAGAAGAAGAAGAAGAAGGAAGAAAAGAAGGGGCAAAAAAAAAAGGTGTATTGCAAAGTCAAAGATTCAACATCCTTCCTCTCTAATGCTAAAAGTCTTGTTTATTTTAATTAAAAAAAATTAAAAATTAAAAATAAAAAAAAAAACATTACACCCTAAATCATTTCTGCGGGTCCAATGAAGAGAAGACAAATATTGATCAACAATGAAAATTTTAGCAGATCTTACACCCCAAAAGACAAATAGAGAGAGAGAGAGAGGAGGCAGGGAGAATGGCAGAACTGTACAATAAGCAGGCAAAAACATGCGCATTGATAAGGCCAAGTTCCCCACGAGAGCTATTCCAGTTCATAGCTTTTCACACACCTTCTCACCTTTTTGCTTGGGATGTCCGCACCGGCAGTGGTCAGGCAGCTCGATCTGTATGTCAATACTCTATTTCCTCTTCCTTTTTTTTCCCCTGTTTCTTTTTCCTTTTTTAAATCTTTATAGACCACTGCTTTAAATTTTTGAGTATTTGATGTGATTATTATTCAATTAACTTAACAGTCGAATATTATCTTTTGTTCATTGGACAAAGAATATTGGTAATTTATTCTTAACTTTGCAACTTTTTGGCTTAAAACTTTAGTTTGGGAATGTTGTATTAAAAAAATAAAAATAAATAAATAAATAAATAAAAAATAGAAGGAAACTAGAGCATTTCTGTCAATTAGCAACCGTTTGGCAATCCTTTTTAAATTTGTGTTTTCTGTTATAAAAATTTGAATTTACCGTTTTAATTGCGGATTTAAACCTATATCCAAATATTATAAAAATTTGAATTTATTGTTTTAATTACGGATTGAAACCTATATCCAAATAGGTCATAAGTTTTTCAATTAAGCAATTTCATTTCATCGTAACAATTTTTAGTCCAATCACATCCTGTGGTCCTATACGGTATTCTATGATATAATGACATGAGACTGTCATCATCTCACACATATAGAATTTCTCTTCTATCCCAACAACACTTGTAGCTAGCAAAGATGTACAAGAATGTCGTAGCAATAGATGCGAGCACAAAACCGCTAGAATTCGCACCGCAACTTCCCAATGTTCAGTTCAAACACACTTCTCCTATCATGTCCATATCCGAGGTTGAACAAAAAATAGTACCAAAATCAAGCCTGGATTTGGTGACTACAGCCCAAGCCTTGCATTGGTTAGACCTTCCAAGCTTTTACCAGCAAGTGAAGTGGGTTATCAAGAAACGTCATGGAGTCATTGTTGCCTGGTGCTACATCGAGCCCAAAATGAACTCCGTAGTAGATGCTGTTTTCCAACCATTCTACGCCATTGATTTTTGGCCCTTTTGGGACTCGAAGGTTTGTAAAGTTGTCGATGATGAGTATCGAACTATAGATTTCCCATTGGAGCCTGTGGATGGACTGGAAACACGGGGCCGGTTGAGTTTGTATATGAGAAAGTCATGGATTTAGATAAGTTCTTTGCTTACATAAGGTCCTGGTCGGCATATCAGACTACAAAAGATATGGGTTTCGAGCTCTTGAGGAAGAATGTGATTAAGAGGTTTGAGTGTGTTTGGAGTGAGGATGGCAATGACCAAAATGTTGTGAAGTTTCCTGTTCATTTCAAAAATAGGTAGAGTTGGAAGTATTTAGTTGAAAAAATTGGAGTCATTTGTGGAATGTTGTTAGGCTCAATCGAAGATTGGCATTGGACTTATTCTAGAATTGATTCTTTATTTTGATGTCGAGTTTTAGGGCTATTTGGAACATAGGTATCTATTGAAAATTTTCCATTCAATTCTAAAACTCCCAACTTTACATCTCATTTTCTCTCTTTTTCACTTTTAAAAAACTTAAACATCAAAAGTCCATAGTTTTCTTATTTCAACTGGATATGAAATGATTTTTCATATATATAAATTGTCCAGAATGACGAGAGTAACGAAACAAAATCCATAATTTTGTATACTTTTTGCTAACACATTTTAAAATTTTATATTATTTTATAACAATTCATTCCCAATTCACATTTTAACCAAACATACATTTCAATTTCAATCTACAAAACTTCAACTCCAACTTATAAAACTCCAATTCCAACCATTGTTCCAAACAGTTCGTAAGTCCTTGAATTTCTATTTCAAAGTGAGCTTGGCTTTTAGCTTTTTTTTTTTTTTTTTTTCTCTTAGATAACAAGAGTTTTTTTTTTTTCTTTGTTTTGTTTCTATTGTAATACAATTTAACATCACCACATCCATAACTCAAGTATAATTGGTTTCTGCCTCATAGTTCCACTTAGAACATACAAAAATATCATTCATAAGTAAAATCATTAAATATAATTTAGCTATAATCATGACTTTAAAATATATTAGAAGTGATGATTAGGGACTCTGCGGGCCTCAAATCTAACAATGAATGACTCCCATCTAAATTTGGGATCCACTTTTCCATTTATGTGCAGAATTTAAAATACCCGATCTCACTTCCTTCTCAAAATATTGAAGATCTTTATCATTAAGGAGTCTTTATAGATGCATGCACTTGTAGGCTTCGTTTGGTTGAAAAGATAAAGAGTAAGAAGGATTTAGAAACTTTGAGAGAAGAGGAAATAAGAAAATTATAGTTGTCCTTTATATTATTTGGTAAGATAAAACAAATCTCAATTCCTTTATTTGGTATTAGAGAAAGTATTGGAAGGATATACAGGGACCGTTTGGTTGTTAGTTCTGTTTGAACTAAATTGTACTTTTTTCATAATAGTTTTTATCTTTTTCTGAAAAAGTTTTTCGTCTTTTCTGAAAAATTACTATTGAAATTTAAAAATCTTAGGGGGTGTTTGGAGAGTTGGTTCATTCCAACTCAAATCGTACTGTTTTTTATCATTTTCCCAAAAAGTTTTTGTCTTTTTCTCAAAAAGTTTTTTGTCTTTTCTGAAAATTCAAAAAAATTTACTATTACAACTAAAATATTTCAACTCAAACTAATCAACCAAACACCCCCTTAAACTAAAGTCATTCACCAAACACCTCTATAGATTTTTTGGTAAATTACTATACTACCCATAAAATTAAGTGGATGTTCAATCATTAAATGAAGGGTAAAATAGCCATTTTCTATCTAAAGATTTCCTTGAAGTTTTGTTCTGCTTGCTCGTGATCTATCCAACAAAGAAAGGATGCAAAATGATGGGTCCAAGGAAAGATCTCAATCCCCAACCCATCTCCTCTTCCTTCCCATATGTTTCTAATCTGACATTGATTAGTCCTTCACTCCAACCAAACAAATCGTTAAATTAAATATTAAAAACAAACAAACAAACAAACAAACTGCTAAAAGATGAGACCAATAGAAAAATTGGCTTGGACATGGACTTCTAGCTTTGGCATATTTTTTTTTTTTTTTTTTTTTTTTTTTTTAACTTACCCAAAAAAAAAAAAAAGAAAAAGAAGGTGGACCCGCCTCCACCAAATCTCACACCTAAACTTGTATTAATTGGATTGTCATTGTAGTTTTTGCAGAGGGATTGTCATTGTAGTATTTCCACTACACGTTGATCACGAAAGTGGATCACTAATTGACTTGCACTTTCTTTGTCATGTTTCTTTCGTTTATTTATTCTTTTAACAAATAATATTATGTTGTTGCGTCCTATTAATAAAGCATGTGTCATTTGTGATTGTCTATTATTAAAATTACATATCATAAAATGTATCATAAAATATAAAAAAGTTCTCTCACTCATAAACTAGAACATTAAATTTCGTAATTTTACTCATAAACTTTCATAATTTTAACTACGTATTCACTAATGCGGCAAAATAACGTGCAAACAATATAATTCCTTTTTAATGATTAATACCCTTTTTTTTTAATTTTCTTTTAGTACCAAAAAAATTAAACATATATATATATATATATATATATATAGTGGTGAAGATAGCATTTTATTTTAGTGGGCGTAGTCATTT